>JAVXUP010001818.1:0-188979 GCA_033070095.1 Escallonia herrerae | reverse complement strand
ATAAACTTAATTTGAAACCCTATACAACTTACTTACTTTCAAGGAAAATTGAATGCAGCGTTTACGTGCAGGAAGCAAGTCTTGTGCTTAGGTAAGGTGGATGAATATTTTGCAACTGTTCGAAAAAATGAAGTGGAAATTGAAACTTTAGAGAGAAAAAGGAACCTGACTTCTTACAATAAATGCATAAAGATCAAGGTCAAGTCAAGAAATGAGCCATCGGAAGAAATCGACACGCACACCAATCTATCCGAGAGTATGGGAGTACAGATAATGAGACAAAGGGCTTCTTGAGGGGTGGAACTCTTTCCAGCCGGAGAATGTATAAGCAGTGTTTTGAAAAAAATTCCAGAAATTAGTTACATTCAAGCTCTTCCAGAAAAAAACCATGCAATGTTCGCACAAAAAAATAGCATGAACATCTCAACTTGTCATCCCTGCCTCAATTTTGGGAAAAACTGTTCATCGGAAGCAAGACAAAATATAATCGGCTCCAGATCAAGACAAAACTGTGCATTAACCATGTTTGAATGCATCCTACGATTCAAGTAGTTATATAAAAAGAACGTCGGTGAAAAGGCGACCAGTTGACAAAACAAGGTTTTAGAACATTGCACAAGTTTTGACATATCTAAGAGACTATCAAGGGAATTTGTACAGTAGTGTGTGTTATCAGCTTTTGATGAGCATTTTTCTGAACTCGTCATTGGATTTGGGCGCCTCATCGCCACCTTCCACGGCTCCCTCAGGTTTCGGTTTCAGTGTCGATTTATCCTTGCTCGTCCAACCAAGGGGTCTGACATTTCGTGGCACTGCAAATGTGTTTTTTCCCTTGAGCTGGACATTGTCATCTCCACGTGTGCCTTCTGATATATGAACAGAAGCTTTGGAATCATGCCCTGCAAATTTGCCTTCTTAAACAAATAATAATTGCACAAAAAGTAGCTGAAAAACCCGATGAGATGTGGAAAGAAACCTCGGAACAGTATGGTTAGATTATGAGGAACAATTTGCACCACATTGACAAAAATCATGAAAGCAGTTGCTGCCCTAAACATTTCTAAAGCAATAAAAGGAGTATGTTCGACAACAAAACCTATTAAAAAATGGTTTACATTTGTTTCGAGAGGAAGGTAACAGTGTAAAGTTTCCTTCACAAGTAGTGGGGCTAATTCCACAGCCTTTTTTGGCTAAAAATCCACATTATTATGTCACTAAAACAGGCATTATGTGTCCCTTTTTGACCCTCCCGCAACAAAACGGTTTGGACTTGGCCAAATAAAAAGGTGTGCCTCAGACAAGTCAAAATAGATCGATCAATATAAGCACATTGTAACTAGAATGCGAAAGATCAATAAGTAACTTCCTCATCAAGCATATTGCAGCTAAGGATCAATCAGTATGCTTTGATGCAAGCAATTATAAGAATCAAGCAGTTCTCACAATGGGTTAGAGAATTTACCAAAAATGGCCACCAGAGTAACTATGCCTGTCTGATTTTTTAAATCAAACAAAGACTTAACCTTACCCAGATTTATTATTCTGACTTGATTGGTTTAGGCAAGCAAAAACTTGTGCATACAAGGCATAACAAACTGGTGTCGCCAGTAAAGTGGCCAGTTAGTAGATGCGTGCACGCACGCGCGCAGAGAGAGAGAGAGAGAGAGAGAGAGACCATGTTCCGTTGAGGTGCCATGTCCAGCAGATCCTCTCTTTTTGCTCTGTTTTGGATTTGAACGGGCAATGCTCACTCTCTTACCAAGCAACAGTTGTCTGTTCTTTTCTAGAGCTGCTGAAAGGTGTGCATCATCAGAAAAATCCACATATGCCAATCCCTGCACAAATATGGATTGATTCATAAATTCTTGAAAACCTTTAAAACTATTAGTAACCAGTGAACCCCCTTTTATCTTTTAATCTTGTCAGAGGAGTAATGATCATATTTATAAGTTCATCAAGTGATCCCAACACCAGTCTTTCTAGATTAAAGCTCTCACTAATGTATTTAACTAAACATTTTGCAAGTTCCAATGTTTTTAAGCTATCAATGGATGGATTGGGTGGGTGGGTTATAAACCTCGACACTTGTTCAAGCGTGAGTGGAATATATAAAAATCCTTTTTCCAATTAGATGTTATTTGTATTAACATGAACAGCCACAGCCACAGCCACAGAGGGGGGGGGGGGGGGGGGGGAGGAGAGAGAGACCCTTGGTTTTTTTGTGTACTTGTCCTTCAATAAGCGAATAGATTCAACACCACCAACGTCACTGAAGAAGTTACGTAGATCTTCGTCGGTTGCCTGTTAAATCCAAAGCTCAATAAGTCCTATTGAACTGAAACTAGATGCAGGAGCCAATAAAGAATCCCAAAAGAACAGGAGGTGAGGCAGATAACATGCCTGGAAACTAAGGTTTGATAAAAAGGCAGTGCACTGGTCATTGTACTGTTTGGATAACTCAGGGTTCAAACCTTTTGCTTTGTTATCACTCGCACTATCAGGTTTGCTGGCTTGGACTGTTGGGTTTTCCATTTTGTTCGTTTCCACTGAACTTTTCACTTGAGCTTTATCTTTTTCAAACACTTTCTTTGAGGTTTGCGATGTATCTTTCTGCCGCTTTGCTGGAGACTGTTCATCAATTACTTCTGAAACCGCTTTTCTCTTTTCACGTGCATTTTTATTGAGGGCATTCTCTTTCTGGTCTGCAAATGTAGCAACAGTTGTGCTCTCTTGATGTAACCTGAACAATCGTAGCTCTTCCAGGCGAGGAGTTACCTGGGACAGTACGGGAAAGAGTATCACAAACAAGTAGACAGCTACCTTCTTTTATGTGCCATGGACTAGAGAGTCAGTAAATCACAATCAATTCTTGTTGTTAACACTTATATATATTTTTTTTTTGATAACACATAGTCAATCATCAAAGAGTAATGTTATCAAATGGTATCATCTTCTCCTTTTTTTTTTTTAAAACACGGGGTAAATCGTCAAACCGAAAGTTCTCATTTGCCGCTAAGTAAAAATGTATCTTTCAATCCCACTAATGAACAGAAATTAGATGACGACATAAAGCTATAAGTAAAATAACGAGCAATAGATTGATTTCAAAACACAAAGTCCCTCTCCCATTTTCACTCATTTCATAATAGCAGAAAGGCATACCTTCTGAACAGCATGATCAAAATCTTCGAGTGTACCAAATTCCCGCTCAAACCGTATCCATGAATGGCATATGTCCTGAATGAGTCTGTTTTTAGGAGAGGAAGGTAAAATATACTACATGTACTTGATAACTTGTTTTAGAAAGAAAAAAATTCATCAATGTGCAGATAAAGATCATCAATCTACAGATAAACACCAAAAGTTTTGCTCTTTATGCTGGTTCCAGGTAAGACTGGAGAAGTCAAGCAAAATGTAAAAGAAATTCCATCAATCCTCAAATTAGAGCATCAGGAAAGATAAAAAGATGACCCTCCTTACGGACAATAAGATCGTAAAGCTAATCTTGAGCAGTCACCCAAATACCACAAGTAGTGGCCAGTCAGTGGTCCTATGCTTTAAGGGAATTAAAATAGACCCTTCCTATGTGTGCCAGGCTATTATGTACAACATGACTCAAGCTTCACGCCAAACCAAGCAAAACACAAATGGCATATCCTACAACTCCGAACTTTGGGTAATGAAGAAGCGCTCCACCTCCTTTCAACATGGAATCAGCTAACACATACATTTCTCCTCCCCCTCTATTTGTCACATGTAAAATAGCTGCCAAAAGGATGCAGGACAAACGAGAAACTTGTGGCCACACACCACTAAACAAAGCAAAAAAATGCCTCGAAGGAAAAAATTCTAGCCTCACACCACTCAACAAAACGAACCACTGAATGAAGGAAACAGCATCTCAGATTAAAGAAACTAAGAAGAACTCAATCATATAACTGAATTTGAACAAGAAGAATCATAAACCTGGTTACTTGTGTTTCCTTCACAAGTATATATAGGGAAATGCGGAAGCTCAACGACCTGTGAAGGTACTAATACACCAAACCACGTAATTCATAGAAATACATTCAATAGAATAATAAACCAAAATGCAAAAACTAAAAAGTTAATTACTATTTCTTTAGATCTTAATCCTTTCATTTCCTAACCATGAAATATGCCATATAGAGAATGCATTCCCTATCATTAATGCCAAAGCCCCAATTGCAGCGGTATGAAAAAAAATTAGGGCCATCCTGATTTACAGAAACTGACACAAGTAGGTACAAATTTCCAAAGATAAATGGGGGGGGCATTAAAAAAAACAAACTTAACATGAAAAATAAAAAGTATCATGATTTCATGGCTAACAATCCAAACGACTCACATACTTCAGAAATGCAAAGCGCAGGATGATAAGTTAAACAGCAACAAAGATACGAGGCAATTGATAGGTAATGAAAAGGAAAAAAATCTACAATAACAATAACAGCATATAGTTTAAAGCACTCAAATAAGAAATATACCTCTGACCCCATCTCAGGGAATCTTTTACTGTAGCATCGCCTATAGAGGGATCTAGCTTCATTTATGTGACCCTTTTCAATTTCCATTGCTATATAACCTTGCCAGGCTTTCAACATTGAGCCACTGCAGAAAATCAAGTAGCAGTCGTAAAGAAACACGGAAATGAGAACAATGCCTATTTTGCATATGGAATTGGCAGATATCCTCAACCTGCTTTTAAGTAAGCTCTCCCAAACTCCACGAGCAGCAACAGTGTCATTTGCAAGATTTGACTCCAAGCGAGCCCAATAACTATGCATTTGCAACAAACTCTCCGTGTTCTTCAGCTGTTGTGACAGGTAGCCAGATGCACGCTGGAAAAGACATTTTGCACTTAATGTGAGAACATGCATCTAATAAGAACACGCAGTGAAACTTATGCGTGTCAACTAGACAGCATGTTCGAGGCATTTACAAAGAACAATCATATGCAAAACAATTTAATGGGGTATCAGTATCCCAGTTAAATTCTGCCGAAGCATATCTAAGTTCTATCGGAGAACAGTTTAAAACTAATGCCCTACTCTTAAGCGCAAAACTAACAGCTAGAGAAGTTCATGAACACCTCTGAGTTACCTATATAATTAGACTACACTGAAAGGGAAAAAAAAGTATCCATACAGGGAATAGAACTTACATTTTAAAAAGGTAAAAACAAGAAAGAAGTAAAGAATTGGACCATATGGGGTAAGGAAGGGACTTGCTTCTCTAACTCAATATAATGACTCCTCTTCCACGTTTTGAAGTTCTTCTCTTTATACTAGACTTTGAACCTTAGTAGCAGGAAACTCCTCATAAGGTGACGCTTCTCTCTGAAACTTTTTGCGATCCCAAGTTAGAAGCTCCATGGGATCGCGTCCCAAGCTAACATGAGAACTCGATCCCGTTAGCTGAATAGAGTTGCAAAAAACAAGTGAGGGAGTTCCTAAAAATATCAAGCCCTTTTCAACTCAATTTCTTATTTCTCTCTTCATTTAAGTCCTCAAAGCCTCCTTTTCCGTAGCTGACAACCCTCATTGAGTGAACAAAGCTTGTCAATCAGTGCTCTCTCTCTCTCTCTCAAATTCATTTTTGGCCCCGTGTCTTTCTCTATCAAATGGGAGATGTGCCACCTAGAAATGTCTCAAGAAGTGAACAGCAACAGCAAAACTACTTTTACCTTCGTTATATTCAAAGGCAAATAGCTGGTAGCAACTTGATGTAACGAGTAAAAAGTACTCCCTCCGTCCCACATAAATTGATTACATTTTACTTGGCACACATATTGAGAATTTAGGTTATATATTGTGTGTTTCCCATTCTACCCTTAAGAGATGGGGAGAAGAAAGTGGGCAGAGAAAATTAGTTGGTAGAGTAATAAATGTGGAGAGAGAAATTGAATAAAAAAGTGTAAAAAAGTGGGCCAGGAGAGAGAAAATAAGTTGGTGGAGAGTTAAACGTGGAGAGAGATAGAATAAAAAAAAGTGTAAAAAGGATAAATATGAAAAAAAAAACACCTAAAAAATCTTTCTTAATTTGAAAAGTGAGCAATTTTTGTTGAACGGCCCAAAAAGGAAATATGATCAATTTATGTGGGACGAAGGGAGTAACAATTCACTGTCACTTATGGTATTTTCAAGGAAAAGGGTGTTTACACCATAATTAAGTGTAAGATATTTTAAACAAAATACCGTTTACGCATTTATTAATTCAAGCCGGTCACAACCTTAGATTCTTGCAGGTGCTTACGCTTCCCCGCCCCCACCCCCGCTTCGTGCAACTAAGCTTTGAACACCACCTAAGATCCAAAGATCAACACTTAATAATTGTTGACTACCTCTTCATGAGATCCATTAAACAAAACACTCCAGCCTATTTGGTCAAAAGCTTAATTTGGCAGAGTAAAACCAAACAGAGCAATTGTAAAAATGACTATCATAACGTCTTGACAAAGAACTGGTGATACATGAGCCAAAAGACTACTTGGCATGAAAAAAAAAATGAAATCAGAAACGAGGGTTCCCAAGGCATAATAACAAACCTGAAACGTGTCCCTGATCAATGCATAATCCAAGCCATCCGTCACTTCTCCGGCAAATGAAATCCTCCTCCTTAGGCCATCAACTCTTGTGAGAAATATATTAAGATACTGAAAAAAGATAGATTCGCTGTAAAGGCAGTATATCATATTTGAGCAAAAATATAGTGGTAAACAAGACATAGTACTGCAGATGAGGTGACGATACATCTATATGATACCTTTCCCTTCGTTCCTTTACATATGTCTAACAAGAACCAAAACCACGTTCACGAACTTAAGAAAGGATAAAAACATATGATAAAAAGGATGCAACAGGATAGAGAACAGTGTGTTTGCTCGTACCTCATCAAAGCTAGAAAAAGTGCACTGCAGGGCTTTTTCATAAACCTGAAATGAACCAGAATAACTATGCATCACTTGAATGGCCCAGCAATAATATGCAGAAAAGTCATTGCAAGGAAAGCCACAGGGAACCACCCAATACAAGCAGAGAGTAGGAAAGGAATACTTAGCTTCAACAGGACAGAGAAAAAGAAAATACAGAAAACCAAATTGCAAGCACCAAGTGCTAAATTGCTTTGACACATACACACATATATAAATATGATATATCCTTGGGTTAATTTTGGATAATCAGTGGCTAGTGATTTCTTTTGAATAGTACTAAAGACTCAATAGTGTCCCTTGAGATTCGCTAGTTTCACTTCACAGAAAGGTACAGAAAATTCTTAACTATCCAATTATTTTCATTTAACAACACTTTCTAATTGGAGCAAATAATGCATGGTCCCGACCATTTAGGACCGTTGGACTGGATAGGATGAGGCGCCAAGGGAGGCACGGCTTACTTTAAATGGTCGGGACCATTGGTCCAGAACCATACAATATTTTCTAATTGAAACAGACACAGGATTTATCATTTACTAACTGAGTTCTACAAAAAGGGCATAATTATATTGCTAAAAAGTAGTCAGATAAGTACCAAATTTCATCTCTCTAGCCGCTATGAGACCACCATATAGTTTTCTGTGCAGACCTTAGTTGCACAAAGCGGGGGCGGGGAAACGTAAGCACCAACAAGAATCTGAGGGCTTGAATAAATAAATGCGTAAAGAGTATTATCATTTGTTTAGTATAGTTTATATAGACAGCAACAACAGACAAGGAGGCTTTAAGGACTTGAAGGAAGAGAGAAACAAGGAATTGAGTTGAAAAGAGTTTGATTTTCATGTATTCTCTCACTTGTTCCATGCATCTCTATCTAGCTAGCAGGATCGAGTTCCCATCTTAGCTTGGGACGAGATCCCATGGAGCTCCTAACTTGGGATCGCAAAAGCGAGTTTCCGAGAGAGAAACGTCACCATATTTGGAGTTTCCTGCAACTAAGACTAGCTGAGGAATTGACAGAGAAATAAGATGATTCCTCAATTATTGAAGTGTTAGATCTAGATCCAATCGTCGGTATAAAAGGTTTGCAGAAGAGACTATGGTGCAAAAGTAACCATCAAAGCTATACCCTCTATACATGCAAATATTTAAACACCCAGACAAATATGTGCCACAGCATATATGCATAGTGTCGAAGATGCTACTAAAGTTAACCATGGCCTAATGCTTTTCCCGATAACAATAAGAGCTTGTCAGCATCTTTGGCGGCCAATCCTAAGATTCCTTTTACAGAACATTCTTCCATACTTTTAGCCATACTCTCCCGACTCCCATAGCAAGCCACTTAAATGCAGCTAAGACAACAAAAATTAGACTGATCATGTATTCTACAGCTACAGAAGAAAATTTGCAGCATTACACCCATCAGCCCAATAAGTAATTGTCATTGTTTCCGCCATTCATATAGGAGCATATGTAAGTAACCACATCTATAGTTTCATGAAATGTCAGACATAATTCAACAATAGTTGTTCTCAAAATGTTTAAAAATGTTAAGCATAACATACACAAGAAATATAAAATAGGCTCAGTAAGTTAAAACATACATCAGATATCTCTTTCTCAGAAGCATGACCGCGTTCAAGAGAAAGTAAGTATCGAACCAATAGTTCTCCGACCCAGGAACAGTTTCTTGAAGCTCTGTGATAAACATCCCTCACAATCCTTGTTGCCTGAAATAATATAAACCTGTCACTTAAGCTGCAAATTGTAAGTAGCCAAGCACCAATAAGAATTAGGAGAGGAAAACCTTCAAGGTTTTGTCCAGGTATCTTGTGTACTCGAGCCAGAGCTCTGCTGATATGGGAAATTCAGTTATAGCACGTTCATACAAAATCTGGACCCGAGCTGGATCTCCAGTAGACTCTTCAAATGACAGGTAGTTCTGTAATAGCATCACAACCATTATTAATTTTTGGTACATATATGTTGAAGCAACAATTCAACAAAAGATAGATCACTAATATCAGGTACAATCGTGACAAGATATTAGATTAAATAAGACATACACCTAATCATAAAAGCAATAGAAAACACACACACATGATAATTCTTAATTCTCAGAGGCAAAAAACCAAAACACAAACAAAACCTATAGCATCAAAGAAAGAAGACGGAGAGTTAAGTGATACTTAATTCTGTCTGAAAGCCTTTTAATTAGTTGCCAGCAAAAAAAAAGGTTCCGTACAACCAATGGAAAAAGTCAAGAGTCAGGCAATGACTGATAACTATTTAATTTTTCTTAGATAATGCATGGCAAAGCATTTGTTACCAATGACAGGCCTATCCATAAACTAGGGCAAGGGGATGGAAATAAAAATGGTTACTCTGGACAATAAAGGCTTAAATTAAGCAAAGCTGAGATTGTAACATTAGCAACTAGAGATAGAAACAATATAGGAGAGAAACCTAGAAGGACTTCACCACGTATCTTGGCTCCACTATTTGTTAAAAATCACATGCAAAGAGAATGTTGGATGAAATTCAAAATGCTTATGGAGTATGGAGTAATTTTGGAACGTCAATTCCCCAGAAAAACGAAGAAGGGGACACTTATGAGAGTTATCAGGTTAGGTATTTCTGATGGTACAAGTACCAAGCAACTAGAAATAGAAATAGGGAAGTTCAACAAATGACTCAAAGAATACGTGCGGGCATCAAGAGTAACAAAACACGAACTAATGAATTCAAGATATTAGGAGTAATGTCAAACAGTATAAGATGGTTTAACTTTATCCACGCATGGTAACTGATGCGCTTATACATTTCAATGATCAGGACCAAGTCATTTGTGCCAAATGGACACAGGAAGGCCAAGAATAGCATGAGTAAAGTCCACAAAAGAGGACATAATAGTCTTTCCATTAAGACACCCCTAAACACAAAGCTGCCAGAGATTAAGGATCCATATTGCCGATCGAGACTAGCTTTACCACTCGCGAGCTGAGTTGATGGAGCAGTGACCAACAGAAATGAGTAACCATAAAGATAACAGAAAAATTTAGACAGTAACGCCTAAAGAAAAAGGAAAGACGAGAGACTCTAGAGCTTGTATGCTTATCTATGCTCTTTCTTCCTCCTAACTCCCATAGTCCATATACACAAATATATACATGTAGATATATGTATGTGTCTTTCACATATCTCTACTTCATAGCCAAAGTCACCACAGACAGTTATAGCAAAAAAGAGAGTTCCAAATCCAGTGTGTGTTAGGCCCCAACAAGGAATCAGAAAGGAATAAAAGCAATTAAGACTCTAAACACAGATTTCTTAAGGTTATTATCCTTTTGTTATAGAAATTGGCAAGGAACCAAATCACTATGTCGCATACCTATTTTATTGTATGCTAATATGGCTCTTCGGGTGAATGTGCCATGCCTATGCTCAATAAAGTGCCTTAATAGAAGTAATAACAGAAATATTAAACAGATATCAGTGGAAAGGTTTTACAAGGCTAGCATAGTGTGTGCGCGGGATGCATCATGTACAAGCTTTCAGAGATCTTATACAGATAAGTCATCAGTATATGTAATACAAAGGCCTGCAGGTCATTCTCAAATGTAATTCCCGACTTAGTTTTGTGGATAAACCATTCTTTTGGAGTAAGTTAAAATTCCAAAAGTACCATGAATTGTTGAAGCCTCTCTGAATCAGGTAGATCCTGCTTAGAAACCCGTTCTTCAAAGTTAGCCCGAGCATTGAACATCTCCAAGGCCTTTTGATATGCTGAGGCAACATGCGCCGAAATCCCATCCAAGTTGCTACTGTGGACATCAAGAGTAGTTCCTTGTTCAGCCTCCCAAGCTTTGTAGGTGAGAAGAGTTTGCTTTAAATCTGCAAGGGGGACAGACAACTGACGATGGAATATATTTCGAATCCGCTGAACCTGCTTCTCTCTTGACTGAAAACCAGAACACCTTCATCAGAAGTAAGAAGCAAAGTTTGATACAGAAAATATTATTTAGCACTATGTTCTACCAAAATTGCAACACATGGTCCACATTTTCAACCAGAATAAACCAAAGGAAAACAAAACACACTAAATGACAACCACACAGGTATTGGTTCTCATGTAAAGCAAAGTTCGAGTAGCAAAAGACTGGATTTGTTGTTAGCATGTAATTAGTTACTTTTGAAGCATCAAAGACATTGGCAAAGTTGAAATTTCAAACTCTAGACTCAATTTGATCTATGCCCTAGAAGGGATATCCAAGAATGATGAACCCCGTTTGTATGTTCCGTGTTTGCACTAATATTTAGGAGCTCGAAACTGGAGTTTAAGGTTTCACAATGTCCAACATTTTATTGGCCTCTGATTCCTTTGTTGTGAGATTGCTGGACTTTTGGGAATAGTTGTTTACTGATAGATTCAAACCGGCTTCTATGGATCTTTTTGTTCTTTTAGTTACCAGAGGATCGGCCTCAAAACTGGAGTTGAAGGTTACACAGTGTCCAACATTTCATTGGCCTCTTGTTCCTTTATTGTGAGATTGTTTGCATCTAAATTACCTTTCCTTAGCGTAAGAACAATGATGATACCCAACCATCATAATCACTGGGCTTTTGTGGATAGTTGTTTATAGATAGATTCAAACCGGCTTCTGTGGATCCTTTTGTTTTTTTGGTTACCAGAGGATTGGCCATCCTCGTCAGGTACTTTATGGTCTTTTCTGGAAAATTTACCATGTGATTAGGTTCGAAGACTAAAGATAACATCCCAACCATTAAGCTCCAAGTGAAGGCAAGAGCTCTCATTTCTTACCTGGCTGAGTTTGACATTTGGACAATGAAGCATTTTAAATTCCAAAGGTGCTTAATCCATTTCTTTAACATGGGAATTGGGCTATCTTGTAACCTTTTACATCTAAATATATCTATATCTATACATATATAAAAGCACGTATGGGCTTAAATGGCTAATCTTTTCTTTCCTTAAAATACCCTTTTCTAATTGATATTTCCAAAAAAAGGTTAAGGGTGAGTAAGGGTGTTTTTTACCTATAACATGTTTTTTATTATTTACCCTTTTTAAGTTAGAGTGTTATTTAAAAATGAGGGTATTGTTGACTTCTCATAGGATATAAAATCTCTTTCCTTAAAATATATACATATATAAAAGCACGTATGGGCTTAAATGGCTAATCTTTTCTTTCCTTAAAAAACCCTTTTCTAATTGATATTTCCAAAAAAAGGTCAAGGGTGAGTAAGGGTGTTTTTGACTTATAACAAATTTTTTATTATATACCCTTTTTAAGTTAGAGTGTTATTTAAAAATGAGGGTATTGTTGACTTCTCATAGGATATAAAATCTCTTTCCTTAAAATACTCTTATTAGGATATATGTTTTGATTAGAGTTAATGATTGTTTTGACTTTTGATTTAATTTTTTTTCAATTAAATACCTATTTTTAATAAGCATATGACTAAAAAATAGAGTTGTTTTTAACTTCTCATATGGTAACAAGTCTCTTTCGCGAAAATACCTTTATTGAAATACCTTTATTGAAACCCTATGAAAATTTTATAAAATCACCATTCTCTAATTATTGAAAAAATTCCTGTCAAACCATACCCCCTCCATTTACGTTAAAACTAAATTACCAGTATTTGATTAAAGAAAATAACTTACAGAGAACAAAGTATTCTATAAATTTCTTCAAGAAATATAATATACCTAAATTAAATTGAATATTATTTCAAAAACTCGATTCTTTTAATTTTTTATTTCATATTTGTATGTTAATGTGTATGCTACATAAATTTTAATGCAAAAACATATTAGTACATCGAAATTATCGTAAACTTGAAGTTTAATTCTAGATTTTGAATACAAACATGTTGATATAAGGAAGTTGTCGTAAAATTAAATTTTTTTAGGATTTTCTAAATACATACGTAATCCTGATTGGAGTTAAATGGCCAATCCTTTTTTTTTCCTCCTTAAGATTCCTTTTTTAAACTGAAGTTTTCATACAAAATTTGTGTTGATTAAGGGTGTTTTTTAGTTGAAACTTTTTTCCCCATCAAATACTCATTTTGAATTGAAGTGTTGTTAAAAAAAATAAGGGTCTATTTGCCTTCTCTTAGGATATCAAATATCCTTACTTAGAATACCTTTAAAGAAACATATGCTTTAATTAGAGTTAATGCTATTTTTTAGTAAAAAAAATATATGAAAACATATAAAATCACCCTAAACCTCCTGCACATTCTTTTACTACCAAAAAATTTCTATCAAAATCTACTGTTTCCATTCACATTGAAGCTAAATACTTTAGAGCTACTGTATCTTCTCCATCAATTTCGATTAATGAAAACTTGTAAAGAATAATTTTTTGTAGCCTTTAATAATAAACATAATATACCTACACTAAGTTGAATATTTTGTTAGAAACCCATTCCTTTTTTATTTTGTAAAACACAATTATATATTGATGTGTATGCTACAAAAATTTTAATAATTCAAGATGTATATATATTTTAATGCAAACATATTCGTACGTTGAAACTATTTTATAGTTGAAGTTTAATTCTAGATTTCAATTAAGGACACATATTAGTGTAAGAAAGCTATCGTAAAACTGAAGTTTTAGAAATTTTAAATGCATACGAATTGCTAGATCATAGAACTTTGCTTCTAATTATAGCTTGAGTTCTTGGCAATTACGTAATCTCATATTACATAATACCCTTGTGTTCATGACAACATATCCTTTATATTGTTATTGTCTTTTTATGATCTACTGTATCTCGAGATATCATATATTTACATGATTATATATTATTCATATAGTTGATATCTTCGTAGATTTCACTCTTATAAGTGATATGATTAGATGAAATCCAATCGATAAATATTCTAATTTATTTCGGCTCAAATGATTAATAATTTTTTTTGAGCTTGAAAACTCTCAAGTTTTGATACGCAAGGGGTTAAATAATTAAAAAAAATTCTTGAACTATGTTTTTCAAGTTTAAAAGTTTTCTAGATATTTTGATTTTTTAAAAAGGTGAGGCTAATTCTACTGTTTTGGTTAACTTTAAATATTTTGACGCTAAAGAGATTCATTAATGCATCTTTTAATGACAAAAAGACTATGAATATAACCAAAACGGGTAAGGATCTGGCCCTAGCGTATAAAATAATCTCAAGGGATTAAAATGATTAAATATTTTTCAATAAAAATACCCTTTTTAGAAATAAAAGGTTTGCAAAACATAAGTGTATTTTTTAATTTTAAGAATGTGAGACTAAACTACAATTTTTTTGGGCTAAATATAAACAATTTGCTGTTAAAGAGGTTAAAAACAGGATAGACCTCAACAGAAAACTGAAGAGTAACGGCGCCAATGTTTTTCAGGGGGTCCATCGTGCAACCATGCATTTTTAAGTGACAAAAATGTGAGAGTGGACCTAGCCCTTTCTTATAAATATGATGCTAAGATTATGTTCACCTTTAAAGAAAACATTATTATAATATAACCTTAAAAAATTTCAACATCAAAAGAACCCATGTCTCTAAGATTCGAGTGAAATTACAATCAATTACACTAAGTTTTAAAAGATAAATCCATATTGATCCGTTAAAAAAAAAATTTTTTGCTTATGTCATCAATATGTATTTTTTAAATGTCAATACTGCCTCATTTTAATCTACAAGGTATATACAATATAAAGATCTACAAAATCCTAATTTTACAAATCAGAGTTTCAACCCAAATTCTCCCCCCACCTCGCCGCCGCACTTTCCTCGGCAAGCACTCAGCCTGAAAGTTGACAAATTGGCTCAGCCCCACTCGCTTCATCTAGGCATGGCGAATGTTGGTCTCCACGTTATCCCCCCCCCCCCCCAAAAAAAAAAAATCCGACCGCCTCCACCACCCTAAACATCCTCGGCAGTAACACAAATATGAAAATCTCAAAGCCGCCAATCATTCATGTCTATAATATTAGTTGAGTGTGTGTTTGTAGGCTTGTTAACTAGAGATGTGGTGGGTTGTGGAAGGCTAATTGATGGTGATTGTGGTTTGTGGAGGGTAGATTTGAAGTGGTGGTGGGTCATCTGATGGCTGTGAGTGAATGGACAGGTGATGGGCTTATTAGTGGTGGTGAAAGGCTGCTCTGGTAGTGGTTAATAGCGGCGGCTGCCGTGGTGTTGGGTAATATTTTGACGCAAATAAGAATCTTATGCATCTTCTTGTAGATTTTGAACCCCAAATTCAAGTTTTCATTTGGTTTGCTAAGTCATGGTGATTTGCCATAAGTGAATAGAGTAAGAAAGCTGTGATAATTTATTGGGATAAAAAGGCTGAGGAAAGGTAAGAAAACTGAAGAACACAATGATGGTGGGATGTTACTGTGGTGGGAAGCGATTATGGCCGGTTGTAGGGGGAGGGGAAGGGGTGTGTGGGAGCGTGTGTGTTTCCTATGTGTGTTGAAGCTGAAGAAGTGTAAAGGGGTGATGATGATAGGGCTGTATGGTGAGATGGAGGGATGAGGAATGACATTTGAAGAATTACATTCCTAGGTGACGGGCATTCTGGTCTTTTCATTTTTCGGTATTTTCATTCGGTCAAGGAGCATAAGTCTTATTGTTCCAGCTAATGGGCACGCATGTATTTTCACCCTAACCTCAAGGTCATGGGTGCTATTAAGCCTATAATTTTCTTAACTCTCAAAACCTTAAGGCATAGGTAATATTTTTTTGCCTTCTTATTTTGATGATACAAGTATTTGATGAATGATCTGAAATTATTCTTGATAAACTTTTGTTGAATTAGTATTTGTATTAAATTTGTAATGCGTATATATAAATAAGAATGAAAAACATAAGTTTGTAAACATTATTAAAAGTACGTAGTTCATTACCATTATTTGATATCTACTTCACCTGTTTATTTCGCAGTATAAATTTCAAAAAGACAGACACAAGCACACTTGTATATAGAGTTTTTAGATGAGTAGGTTTGATATTATCATATAAGTTTGTGTTAGAAATAGAAGTCCTTATTTATACTACTAAAATGAACAAGGTCATGCTAAATAAAAATAAAAGAGAGCTCTATAATACACTATCAAGAGAAATTTAGAGTACACTATAGATTTTTTAATTGAAAACTAGAAAAAAGAAAGTAATTAAGAATAAGCGTAGTTTTGGATAAATTGTATTCAAATGTTGGAACTTAAGATAGATAAAGTTGAAAAAAGACTTGCTATGTATTTTAGTCCTAAAATAAGAGATATATGAAAATTGTACTCCCTTCATCCTAAATTAATTGATCATATTTGAATGCATGCTTATTTAGGATATAAGTCTTATTATATAAGTTTTTCATTCTATCCCGAGAGAGAGAGAGAGAGAGGTGGGGGAACGGGGAAGAAAGTGGTTGAGTAGAGAAGTGAATTGGTCGATGATCAAATGTGAAGAAAGAAGTAGAATAACAAAAAGTATACAAAAGGTAAACATGTAAAAACACTTAAGGAATCTTTCTTAACTTGGAAACTGATCAATTTTTTTGAACTCAAAAAAGAAATATATAAATTTTTTTGGGACAGAGAGAGTAATAGACTAAATTCAGGTTTGAAAGTAAGACCATGCTTTGTACAATTAACTTTTCATATTTCGAGTCTTTGATTAGTATTTAACAACTGATTTATTGTTATAATTTAATTATAATAGTCATAATAATTAATTTCAATTCTGTTTTTCATTAAGGTTAATAACATTTTTATTTTAAATTGCTATATAACGTGCAAAGCACGTGGTCCTTACTAGTATCCTGAAACGTATACATACAAAGGTTCCAGCTCCAGGTGCACCGAGCTAACTTGAGCTTGGCTTGTCATAATTTTTAAGCTTGATTGAGCCCAGCTCATGTCAGCTGATGAGCCCAGTCCAACAGAGGGCTCACATCTCCATTAAAATCCTCACACACAAATATAGCGCCTGAATAGTAGGCCAAGAAATGTCAATCCTACGATATTGTACAGCCGCTCGAACGAGGCGATGATTAAGAATTGAACTCATTTGTGAGCTTGACGACAACCTGGAGTGGCCTGTTCAGTTACTCAATCTGAGACAAGTCCAAACTGAACATTTTGCAAATATTTAATAGAGCCAGCCTCAGAAGCTTGGCTGTCTTTTTATTACCCCTACCACACACAATATAGTTAAAAACATTTAGGTGTGACCTTTTTCATCATCACAATTTAAACATAGTGTTACACAGACACTGCAACTAAAGATAGTTAAACAACTGCATATTTACAGTCCAAGCAAAAAATTGAAGTCAGATAGAAAAAGATGCAAATAAAAATACATGCTGATTTAACTTCTGACCTCAATGTTAGTCTCGTCAATAGCATGAAGAACTGCTTGCTCAAATTTTCTGTATGCCTCCCAGATCTTACTGCCTTCAGAAACATGCAAACCAGCTGCTGTAAGAGCACGCTCGAATAGGTTCCTTGCCTTAGAAATACCAGCAGGAGAACATTCATGGACCGATGGATCATATTCTTGAGCAAAATTAATGTAGTCACACCAAAGAGAGACAGACTGCACAAAGAAAATCTCTGTCTTTTTCAGTCTTAAGAGAGCTGGAAGTGTACAAGAAAGTTTCTTCTATTTACTTGTATATATATATATATATATACATATATACACATAAATACACACACACACACACGCATATCTGTACATGTACATAGAACACATCTAATTTACTACTTTCCAATGCTTACTTTTTCTTTGCAACACCAAATTGTGGCTTAAGTGAACCGAACGGCAATTTGGAGTTACAATGATGATTAAGAAAACGGCAGCGCAAAATGCATAATTTGACAGGGCTTAGAAATGCAAGGTGCAGAAGTTTGCAACTTTTCATTTTTAGGCTTTATGCCAGGTCACTCAAAACCACTTGTGCCTGGCAGTTACACAAGAATGCTTCTTAGATGCAGTCCATGAAGGTCTCTACTTATTTCTCAGATTATACTTAATAGAATGCATCTCCCTACTTGTGTTATGCAGTCATTGTCATCTTCTTTCTTCCATTGTGTTATCTTTACGTTCTATTTCTGTCTCAAAAACAGTTCGCTACTAGCGGAGGTCTTGTCATATGTGATATTCCATATCAGATTGGGATAATATGGAATAAGCCTTATAAGATCTTGCCCATCAACTCGTGAGTACCTACTTTGCTAGCCTTATTGAATGGGCATTACCCTCTGTGGGGCCGTGGACTAAGTCCTTAAAGATGGTTTCAGAGCCGACCGTCAAAGCTCAGACTGAGTTACCCAGTCAGGTCTCCAATAGTTGAAAAAACAAAGGCAAGCCCGGGTATATCCCACATCAAAAGGATGGTTGAGGTAATAATGGGTGAGCCAGTTATACCCTATAATTGCTAAAGAGGAAGATTCTGGGCCATGTGTGATTGAGCAAGGGAGATTGTGATACCCACATCGGGTATAGGATGGTATAAATTGGCCTTATAAGACCCCCTGCATTAACTCATAAAGACCTACTTGACTAACCCATTTTAGGGAACTAGGTAGCATGAGCACGGACATCGTGTCTGACACCAATACCGACCGCGACACCGGACACCGCGTCTGACACCAATACCGACCGCGACACCGGACACCGCAATTTTCAAAAAGCCAGATTTTGGACACTGCGGGACAGCTGAATTTTTTAACATACTCTTAATACATGTGTGTGTGTGTGTGCGCGCCCGTATATAATAAAGCTTATATACTAATTATAATCATCAATTCGAGGAGCTGAATTTCGTTTAAAGTGAATGAGAAAGAAGGACAACAACAAGAAAGGAGTTGAATGTCTCAACAGTAACAAGGAGATGAAAAAGACACGGTACCAAAGGCATGAAGGAGAGGTCTTTTATAGCCGAATAGGTCTATAATGAGGTCAAAGATGTTGACCAGTCTTCCTCTGGACTGGTAAGCTTGGATGCTTTTGGTAACAAAAGAAAAGGAAAAGAGATGAGAGAGAAAGAAGACAAATACCTTTTGCTGGGTCAATCTAATCAAGGAATGGCTTAAAAGTTCATTCCTAAAAAAGTCTCACATTTGTCAATTATACGCTAACCCCGAAATAAGTTTGAAATATTTCATTTTGGCCTCACACGTCTAGACACTTATTCAAGAGGTGTCAGACACGGTGTCTAGTAATTAAAAGTAATAAAAACTTTGGATACCGCTGAGAGGTGTAGGACATGTGTCCGGAGGTGTAAGTGAGGTGTCAAGGTGTCACCTCGATCCATAAGATGTTTTCGTGCTTCCTAGTTAGGGAGGCATTGCTTTGTGACAGGGCCGTGGACCAGTCATCACATCATAAATGAAGAAATAAAGTTTAAGATATATGTGCATTTCGTACTATGACTTGAAAATCCTGCATTGATCGCTTTAAGAGAAAAGGAAATATTCGAAGTCCATATTAAGAACCAAAACCGACCAGATAATCAAGCACACCACGCTCATAAACCTTCTCAATGGCTGGAAAACCGTCATTTCTGCAAAATAAGACCAGAGAAGGAAACATAAGTGTTTGTTATAAGAGCACGTGAAAATATCACATCAAGGCCCTAGATCTACACCAGAAGACCAATTTCACAAGATCAATATCTTGAAGAACTGGAATCGAGTGGACTCTACGAACTAGAGTAAATTATTATTAATCAGTCTTGTCAAGCTGAAAGATTTTTAACAGTTGATGAAATCGGTCCTTCACGAAACTATAGCTTCATCTCCAGTAATTATTTACCGTCTATTTGAGGGAAATAGAATTGACGCAAGCTGCGAAATTAAGACGCCAAAGTTAGGCAAAGCCCAGTGCCCCTAAACAGGGCCCAAAGGAGCCCTTGCCACTTATGTTTAATATTTCATTTGTTTCTCCATAAGTAATTTCTCAATTGCCTTAACGAAGGAGGAGGTGGGGATCCAGTCTCTATCCACAAAATGTGCTCGAAAGCCCCCAGCAGCTTCTAGTCTTTCATAGTCAACACTCTCCGCTAGGCCCCTTCTGCTTCTAAAGTAACACACATGATTTGACTAAAACGAGAGAAGCAACCAAAACTTGGGCAATCAATTCCCACATAACAAAAAGAGCCACTTTTCTTTTGATTCTGTCTTCTCTCAATATGGAGAATTTTGGGATCCGCATTCATCCACCCCATCTTGTCTTTTCTTCTCTTCACCACTTCCACTCCTATCTTGTGAAGAATATGTTTGGACAACATTGAACCACCAATATACATTCTTCTTTCACATGTTTAAAAGATAATAATTGGAAATCAAACAAGGCTCGACTTTTTCTTTTTTTCCCTTAAATGATGCATTTTCATCTCTACTGGGAGCTGTGCCACGATCAGGCCTTCTAATGAACTTTCTGACTTATACTCCGTAAGGGGCGTGGTGGGGTGAGGAGTTCTTCCTGCTAAGTATCTGGATACAAGCGTAAAGATATACGAATCTTTAACACTAAAGTTACGTATCTGATGCATTCACTAAATATATCACCAACAATGCCCTAGCCTCATCTCAAGGCATGCCTCAAAAGTTGAGGAATGAGGTACCGGGTTAAAAATTTTCAGTGGCACGCTTTTCCAATCCCAGCAAACACTTCATTTATCACATTGATAAACTGCAGTCTTACATCTATGTTCTCCATAAGCCACTATTACCAATGTCGAGCATGCCGAATATTGTATCCAAAATGAGAAATGCAATTAACAATTCAACATGAAACCTGCATTCCATGATAAACCTTGCTCATATCGTGGATTACCCTACCCAAACCAACTTGCTGACCAGCAACTAACTGCAGCTCTCACAAATATCTATGCTCTTATACATCTTTCCATCAACAAGTGCAGATTCTACATACTCCTTATCTAGTCACCAGATTACAAAACATTTCATGCATATAACCCAATCAACTTAGCAAATTAAAACAAATAGACTATTATAATACCCAGTGCTAAGGGAGGTTTCATCCTTAGCCCACTCCTGCCACATTGCAGGGCTCAACGGGAACAGCACATTCATCGCCTCCCTCGCTTTACGTAACTTCTCAATCTCGCCTTGCTTCCTCAAAGCCTTAATGTACTGCAACACGACACTATATTAGAGGTGAGTAATTACTTGGACGTGAACATATTAGCGCCCACACATACACACTCAGGCAAACACACACGCACGCACGTAAACACAGTAGCATACGCACGTCCTAATTGAGAGTACGGAGTTGAGTAATTACTTGGACATGAGCGTCGTAATTTGCCGGGTTAGAAGATAGTTCGGCTTCTAGGGTTTGTAACTGGAGGTTGTCGGCGGCCTCGTCGCCGGAATCGGAGTCGGAGGCGCCGGAATCGGTGGGGTTCTTGAGGTTTTGGGCTTCGGACATGGTCTCGTCCTCGTTGCCGTTGACGATTTGGTCGGGTCGGGCCGGTGGGCCGATTGGAGCTAGGTTTTCCGCCATTACTGAAGAGCTTGTACGGTCAGTGACGAGAAGCGTGCTCCGATTTCGGTTCTAAAATGTCTCGAGCAAATGGATTCTGTGTGCTGTCGTCCGACAACGCTTAAAGCAGTGCTCTGCTTGTGCGGTTGAATGTGGGCCTTTTATGGTAACCTTCGGTGATGGGCTTAATAAGGTCCGACCTTTTTTTTTGCGGTGAAAGGTCGCAGATATGTATATTAATCAAGTAAAATTGATATTTACATTTTTGTATGCCCTGTGTACAATGCATAAAAGATACGGGGCTGTACGTTTACGATTTTTTTTTCTATATTTTGTGTTTTATTTTTATTTTTCAGATTCTAGTATTCAGTTTTAAAATTGAATTGTGTACTTTAATTTTTTCCGTATCTTCTTTTTTCAGTTTTTTTCTGTATTTTTACCATTTTCATTTTTATTTTCACCAACTTTTTTGGATATATTCTTATATGTTTAGCATATTCTACCGTGAACCCATATGTATGTGTCCCCCTTGCCCTTCCATTTCCCCTTCACGCATTGAAACAGAGGCAAGCTCCTGCCATCAGTCGCTTGACGTTGCAAGCTCCTACCATAGCTGCAATCTTGTGGTGTGCGAGTCCAGACGTAAGACTCATGCTTCTCACAACTGGATAACCTCTAGGACCTGGAATGGGCTTAGCCATGGAGGACTTTCTCCAACCACGCTTGCCCCAAGATGGACCACCTGGGTGAGCCCAATAAATCAAGGTCGTGACAACCCAAGCTAGGAGAAGTACAAGTAGGAAAGAGATGAAGTTCAATATGGAAGTGAAGTGTGTGCATTTTG
Source organism: Escallonia herrerae (assembly GCA_033070095.1). NCBI lineage: Eukaryota > Viridiplantae > Streptophyta > Magnoliopsida > Escalloniales > Escalloniaceae > Escallonia > Escallonia herrerae. The sequence continues at coordinate 166,643 of JAVXUP010001818.1, read as the reverse complement.
AAGCTAGAGCAAAGACCCATTTCCATTTCTGTTCTCATGTTTGGCGATTGCGTGACCTCGTTTCAACTGAGGCGATCTCATAATTGGCGCCGATGGCAAGTCAACTGAGTCGAGCGTGGCCGCCGCAGGTGGTGAAGAGGTCACTCACAACGTTCGATGTTCCAATAGCTCGAAATTCTCCTTGCCAATGAGCCTTGGATCGACAGTCGCGACATTCAAGGCTGTAGTTGCACCCCTGCTTGGAATCGAAACATATAGGTAGTTGTATTTTGGGGTACCGAAGGGTGAGGCAGCAAGCAGCTTTGGAGGTAAGATATGCTTATTGCCTGGGATTTATAGTCAATTTTCTTGACTGAGGCTTGTATGGTGAAGGGGATCTGGGTGTTTGACGATGAGGCATTTACACAGAGAAAGAGAGTGTGAGAGAGCTAGGCGGCAGAGAAAGGAGACAGAGATGGTATTCTCTGACACAGAGCATACAAATTGTTGAAAAAGGTGAAAACACCCTACCCTTTGGGTGTTTTCACCTTTTTCGCTACTATTTGGATTTTTTTTCCTAAAACAAAACTGAAAAAAGATAAAAGTACGCGAAAAAGGCATATTTTTCATCATCATTACAAAAACAAAAACAAAATTTGGTAAACGTACAGCCCTTACGTTTCTCACATCTCAATCCCCCCCCCCCCCCACATGCTGTGTTATTCTTCAATAAGATCTTCTTGTCAATCCCCCAAGGCTATGCATAGTTCCTCATTTCTGATATGGGCTGGTACTTTCCTCCAACTGTAAGTCCTATACTTCACCCATTGCTGGATTACATACATACAACCTTGAATTGAAGCTGTCTGATTGTTGAAAATTCTAGCATTTCTTTCTTGCCATATCCCATAACATGTGACTGCCATTACTAATTTGCACAACTTTGCTTTGAAACTTTTCCCTTGAAAGTTTTTGCAGGCAAACTCTAGCATTTCTTTCCATGAATTTACCTTTATAGTCACTAATAGCTTGCTCAGAACCAACTCCCATAAGCCTTGAGTAAAAGAGCACTGCCTGAACAAATGATCCTTAGCAGTTTTTGATCCCTCTGACCCCGTTCTTGATCCAATGTGGAGACAGGGTATGTTCGTTATACCCTTCATGACTCATTTAGGAATAACCAATTCATGGGGCGGTTGGAGTATCACAGGAGGGACTATAACGAATCCGGGTATTTGGAGTTACGAAGGTGTAGCCGGGGCACATATTGTATTTTTCAGCTTGTGCTTCTTGGCAGCTATCTGGCATTGGGTGTATTGGGATCTCGAAATATTTTGTGACGAGCGTACAGGAAAACCTTCTTTGGATTTGCCCAAGATCTTTGGAATTCATTTATTTCTCGCGGGAGTGGCTTGCTTTGGTTTGAGTTTGCACAACACAGGACACAAGAGTCCTCTGATATTAGATTCCAGGATTTTAGCTTAGTTTTTATTCTTATTCCACCATTACATAATAGCCAGAGCATCACTTCACATCGTGATATATGCCCAGGGAACCATAATATCTTCCACCAAGGTGCAACTGCAGCTTTAGACCTGATTCCCTCATAGGCAGATTTAATTGTAAACTACCTGCTAGGATGCAAAGTCCAAATCACCTTATCTTGTCCATGGTATCAGGTCTAGGCATTCCATTAATAACGGAATTTAATTCTCTTAGAGCCTAGGGTCTTAAAGTTCGTAGCTGCTAGTTCTCATTATTTATGATCTCACAAACTTTAGCCTCTAAGTTCATACCTGAGTCATATACTACTCTTTGCCCATATCTTTCTATCACTGGATCATTATATAGCCATCTATCCTTCCATAGTCATATTGTGCTTCCATTGTCCACCTAATATCAAAAAAAATTTGCAAAGATGTCTCTGATCCTCAGTATCTTACACCATGTCCATGACAGATTAGCTGGGGGTTTAAATGTCCAAAGATGATTGTCCTTAATAATGAAGATGTGACACCACTTGATCCAAAGGGAATCTTTTTTATGAGCTATGTCTTATAAATGTTTGCAGATGGCAGCCTTATTCTACTCCCCAAGTCTTTTTAGCCCCAAGACACCTTTTTTTTTGGTAGATAGAGTTTTTCCCAAGCTACCTTTGCCCCATAGCATCTTACATGCTTACCATGCCATATGAAAGCTCTAATCTTGCTTTCAATCAGTTTGATAATCTTTTTTGGCAGGATAAATATACTACACCAGTATATTTGCATGCTTATTAAGACTGATATGGCCAACTGGACCCTTCTAGCATACGACAAATATTTAGTGGATCAGCTAGATATTTTCATCGTTATCTTCTCTACAAGCACATAGCAATCCATGTACTGTAATTTGGTAGATATTAGAGGGATTTCTAAATATGTAATAGGCAATGTCCCAGCAGGAATTCCAACTATATCAATCAGTTGTGCTGCAGTTTCATTGTTCACTCTAGCAAGATGCATTGAGCTTTTGCTGAGATTAGGTGACAAACTTGACATAATCTTGGATTCTTGAAGGGCTTTTTAATAAGCATCATAGTTTCAGCATTTGCAGATGCTATTAAAAATAAATCATCTGCAAGCAAACATGATTTATCTTCAATGCTTCACACTTAGGATGATATTTGAATTGGTCTTGATCTGCATAATCATCCATAATGCCAGAGAATACCTCCATTACTATCAAAAAGAGGTAGGGGATATAGGATCCCCTTGCCTTAGTCCCATAGCACTTGCAAAAAAACCCTTCATTCTTCCATTGAGTTTAATGGAAAACCTTGTAGTTGTGACACGCTGCATAATTCATTTGATAAATTATGTAGGGAAGTGCATACATTCCATAACTGTTTTCAAAAATTCCTAACCAACTGAGTCATATGTCTTTTGTAAGTCCACCTTTAAGACACATCTAGGCTTACCCCCCTCCCTGAGGTAATTCTTCACAATTTCTTGCATAAGTAGAATATTATCTGCAATGTGCCTCTGCTCTGCAAAAGCTGATTGCCTCTTTGATATCAATTTGGGAAGTACCTTCTTAATCCTTGTGCATAACACTTTAGATGCACATTTATATATAGTATTACAACATGCTATAGGCCAAAAATCTCTCATTGTGTTGGGGCAAGTTACCTTGCAAATAAGAGTGAGTACAGTACTGTTAAACCCCTTAACACCTATTTGTTGATTGAACATTTCCTTGATAACAGCAATAACATCTTGCCCCACCATCTCCCAGTTCTGCTGGAAAAAACTCTGCACTATACCCATCTGGCCCAGGGGCCTTATTAGGTTTTAGGGAGAACATTGCATCCCTAATCTCTTAATCACTTATGTGTGCTTCTAATATTTGCTGATCCTGGCTGTCCAATGTCTGTTTAAGGACCCTGTGCAATCTAGTTCTAGTCCTTTCATTCCAGGCCACAGGAGATCCTAAGAATTCTGAAAAATAATTGATATCCACTTGGTGAATTTACTTTGCCCCTGTTACTTGTTCATCATCACTTGTACTATAGACAAAACCTAATTATGGGATCTGTGAATTTGCACCTTTTTGTGGAAGTAGGCTGTATTACCATCCCCTAGCTACACTTACCTTGCTCTAGCTTTTTGGAAATAAAAAGCTTCCTCCACTTGTATGAGATGGTAATATTGGGCATGCACTTCTTTCTCTTCCCTAATGAAGATGTGATCTTGCTGTTGCAATATTTTGGTCTGTATATCTTGCAATTCTTGTAGCTTAGCTCTAACTCTTTTTGATATGTTGTTGTAATATTCCTTATTTAGCTTCTTCAAAATAGGCTTTGACTTTCTGAATTTTTTTATGCTTCATTGAGAAATTGAAAAACTTGAATGGCCTGTTTTTATGTTGTATTTCTTGTCCCACCTTGATTAATAGCATGGAATGATCAGAGATACCAGGGGTATGAGCTTCCATTTGAGTTGTGTTGTTCTAATTCAACCATCCCACATTTTGTAATGCTCTGTCTAATCTGCACATGATTGGGTCCTCATCCCTCTTGTTGCACCAGGTGAAAAACATTCCTGTAGTTGGTAATTCTTCAAACTGACACTTGTATAAACATTTGTTGAAATCTATAACATCATGTCTGTTCAAAGCATTTCCACCTTGTTTTTCTTCTTCATTGCTCACCACATTAAAATCACCAGTCACTATCCATGGTTGTTGACCAATGTGCCTTGCCTCAGTGCATAGGTTTTCCCACAGTGCTCTCCTTTTTTCTCCCTTGTTATTGCCATAGACAAATGTCAAATAGAATTCTTGATCAGAATTTAGCTGTTTTCCCACACCAGTAATGTGTTGTGCATATACATTAGTACATATCACCTGCACCTGTTTAGTATCACATCCCATCCATATTCTAGATACCCATTTCTTATTTTCGTTATTGACAAATATCCAATCCTTACTCCATTTTTTGGTGATACTTGAGATATTTTCCACTCTAACTCTACTCTCCTGTAAACCAACAATTCCAACAGCATGTCTTTTCATCATTTTCTCCTTCAAACTGTCTTTTGGGGTTATTGAAACTCCTAATATTCTAGCTTGATATCACAATCATCTAAACTTGGGAGTTTTCCCATTGCTTGTATCCCTCTTACTACTTTGTTTTCTCTGTGTGCCTTCAGTTACCTTTTCTATGATAGCCACAGTTTTTCAGCATTTTTCATTATCTCCAATGCACTAAAGTTGTTTCTATTTTCCAGGCCTTCAGTGTGGTTTTTGCTCTCACAGTGCTTAGGAGACTTCCTTGGGTAGACCTGTTTCCAACCTTGAGACTCCTCTTTATTCGCAATAATTGATCTAGTTATCTCACCCTTACTTTCAATTTCTTTTCCTTATAGGTGGTGCCCCTTTTCCTCATCCATTTTTGTTGTGTCTGGGCCTTCTTAAAGCATTTAGCCTCCCGATGTCCAAAAAACCTTGCACAAGGAGCATCGATTTGGTATCCATTCATACTCCACCCTTTGATAGACAACATTTTCATTAGGTCCCTTTAATGGAATGACCTCTGGTAGTTCCCCTTCACATTTGACTTCTACACATATCCTTGCATATTTTATCCTTTCCTTAAAAGCAGTTACATGGTCCATAAACAATGGTTTGCCTATGGCACTAACAATCCTACTTATCATCATTTTTGACCAAAATTGAAGTGGCAAAAGGGTAGTTTGATCCATATTGACACAGTATTTAGATCTTCTTTTTCTATTGACATAGATGCATTCCATGGTTTAACAACCATTGGGTTACTGTCAAAGAACCATGGGCCTTTGGCCAAAATTTGATCATATGCGACATCAGAGTCAAAACGTACCAGATAAACTCCATTTTTTAGGAAGCTTATTGCAAATGCTCCATATTGCTTCCATTTGCGCTCCAAAAATCCCCTCATCACGTGAACTGGGGGTCTGGCTCCCATTACATAAGCAATCATAGTATTCTGCCATGCCTTGGCTTCATTTTTCACATCTACTAGTTTATACTCCACACCCAGTTGCCCATTGATATTCTGCGGGGCAACATATTCCAGACTATTTTTCGATAGAAATTCTCTATTCGGTTTTAGTACCGAAGCATAGGTACTCTTGGGTTGAATTTCCTCAGAATTTTCCTTCTCTAGTGCTCTGTTGTCTATTTTGGTGGCAGAGGGCAAAGGTGGAAAACTTTGAAGTCCTCCCTCCTTCATGAATTCAAAAGAAAAGTCAGATATTTTCCACGTATGTTTACCGCAGTTAAAGATTTTGCCAAGTTAGCATTTTTCTCCACGTGGCCAAATTCATGAGCTCCCGTTACAGTTACACCTTCCTCCTCACGCGCCCCCAAATTGCTTGCGACGGTTACTGCCATTAGAGCCTTCCGTTCTTGGACAGCCGATCTCTGTTCTTCCTCATGGCGTATTTCCTTTAATGCATGGTGCAATTTTCTATTTTCTTGTTCCAATTCTCTTAATTTATGTGTTAACTGCATTATCTGTGTTTGAAGAGAATTTCCTTCATTAGAATCTTCACTGGTTTCCATTAATGCTTCCGGACGACATCGCTAACATCTGAGAATTTACCAGATCCCAAGGAGATAGTAATGTTGTTCTGGCGAGTTGAAGAACGTTCTGAATCCACTACTCCATGTGTTTTTTCCCATTCTTTTCTGACGAAATCATTTGCGAAGACAGTCTTTGGTGCTTCTCTGATGCATGTGCGATCGTCGAGTTGTATTTACGGGCGGCATTTTCCTTTGAAAGTTAGAGAGAAGGTGGAGTTTTCTCTCTAGAAAGTTAGAGAGCTTTCAATGTTGGAGATTTATTCCAGGCAAGTCTGATGTTCATCTTTGCTCTGCTGTTTTGTAAACTTGTGGCAGGCAGGGGATAGGTGGCATGGAAGGACGGAAGAGATTTATGCAAAGTTGGCATAGTTGAGGGAAGAGGTTGTGAAGTTGCGATTATAAGGTCCAACCTCAACCTTATCGTTTTTTCTTTTTTGGGAAATTAGCTAATAACCTTGTACTTGACCTAGGGTGGGATCTCACACATCGACACTTTATATATTTGGATTTGGTTAACATCTCTATACCTTCCAAAACTCAAATCCTATTTTCTTAATTTCTTATAATTTTAATATAAAGTTTAATAAAGTATTAAATTTTAAATTTTGATTAGCCACAAAATAACTTCCAACTCTATGAACTCTAACCATCTAACCCCATGAACTCCATTCTTCCATTTTATAATTAATTAATACCATATCCTTGCATTGCGCAAGATTTTAACTAACACTCTTTTTGTACATAGCACAAGACTTTAACTAGTGATAAATTAAACTCTTCTAGAGTTAATTTAATTTCATACCATATTGAACCCTTATAAGTTTGACAATGACATCAATGCCCTTATTTTTTTATCATATTTTATCATTTCAACCTCTCTTAGATCTCCATCAGAATTACACCACCCCACCCACCACAACGACTAGTGTGCAAAGTGTGGGTGGTGTGACTGGTGATGATTCATGATGCGAATCAGGACACCATAGGGGTGTATGGATGTGTGATGTGTCTGCAATGTATGTGTGATGTGTCTGCAATGTATGTGTGTTGGTGGTGATAAGGATTGCGAAAGGGGAAAGGGGGCACATCGTGGTGTGTGTAGAGTGTTTCCAGAGGCCGTTTACGATGTTGGAGTATCGAAACGACAGTAAGAGTTAGCGGCGACTGTGTGGTTGAGGATCGTTGATGGCAGTGGGAACCTCGACTGGCCTATTTAATTAATTCAATGGCCTATTGAGTTAATTCTGTATTGCTGAACATTTTATGAATTTTTTACTATTAATCTCTTGGATCACTCACATGTACAATTTGATAGTTTTTTTTTTTTTACCTACGATTAATAAATAGAAAGAGTTAAATCGTACTAGTTAAACTCTCGTACTATACACGAAATAAGATACAATTAACTATGAAATAGGGGTTGAAGATTCCTGAGCTAAAAGGTTAGAATTAATGAAGTAAAGTTATTTTTTGACCAATAACAATTTAATACCTATTTAATTTAATTTTAAAATTATAACTATTCAAAAAATAAATTTTAAAAGGCATAAAAAATATCAACCAAATTTAAATATGTATAATTAAGATTTGAGATTTGAAATAAAGCCAAGCAAGAATTGCAAAAAAGAAACTTTTAATTTATTTCCACAAAGAAAGGACACCTCCGGCTCACTCACAATACATCACAGCCATAGTAACAATATACTACTCCGTAGTATATTTACTAATCTAGAAAGCAGAAAATAAGCAAAACGCAACTCATTTTTTCATTCTGTTTTTACATTCCAGCCTTGGAAGCCTTCACCAGCATTCCCCTCCCCAGCAATGTCAATCACCTTGCTCTGCTTCCTCTTCTCCTCCCCCAGCTTCGGCACCGTAATCCTCAACACCCCATCTTCAAGACGTGCCCTGATCTTCTCCAAATCCGCATTTCCCGGCAGCCTGAACTGCCTCCAGAACTTGCCGCTCGTCCTCTCCGCCCTGTGCCACTTGTCGCCCTCCACCTCCTCCTCGCCCTTCCTCTCTCCGCTCACCCGCAGCACCCTGTTCTCCTCCACCTCGACCTTGATCTCACCCTTCTTCATGCCTGGCACGTCCAGCGTTATCACGTGCTCCGTCGGGCTTTCCTTCCAGTCGGCACGCGCCAGGGCCAGGGTCTCGATGCCTTTTGGGATGGTCATTGGGGTCTGTTCGAGGATTCTGAAGGGGTCTTCGGAGGGGAACATCAGGTCCCAGACGGGCTTGTAGGGCATGAGAGCATTGGTTTGGGCGGGCATGAGGAGTGCAACCATGGAAAGTGTAAAGAGGAACATGGTTGGCCGCCTTGCAAGAGCCATTCCTGTATATGTGTGTCTGGTCACAATGTAGTGCGTGCGTGTGTGTGTGTGTGTGAAGGATGGAGGTGGGAATGAAGATGGATGATGTTAATATAGGGAGGGAAGAGAACTCTGGAAGGAGTTAGGGAGAGTGAGCTACGAGCTTCTAGAGAGCGGGAGAGAGGGGGAGAGAGAGCTGTGATTATTAAGACTCGTTAATCTCGGGTGAGAAGTATAAATTGAACCGATGACGTGGCTTGTGGTAAATGGCCAATGAGGTAACACCATGTCATAAAAGAGTGACGTGTCCTCTAAACATTCCGTTCGTGTATGACGTGGCTTATTATAGTGGTCAAATCTTCTGTTGTAATAGTGCTCTAATAAAAGAGTACCGCTCATTATTTGCTACAGACCAGATAGCATGAGTTTTTTTTTTCTTAATTAATATATTTTTAAAATTTAATTACTAATTTATTCATTTTTAAACTTATTTATCCGTATACCACACTTTCGAAAAATATTGTTTGAAACCACGATTTCAAGGTAGAAATTGTTGTTTGAAAGAACGATTTCTACCTTGAAATCGTTATTTCAAATAACGATTTCTACTTTACAGCAGAAATAAAAAAGAAATCGCCGTTTGAAACAGCGATTTATATTTTGAATTCGTGGTTTCAAATAGCGATTTTCTAAAAGTGTGGTATGCGAGTAAATAAGTTTCAAAATGAAGTATATTGGTAATTAAGTTTTAAATATGTATTAATTAGGATAAAAACTCCAGATAGCATAGTATTCAAAAATTAATATTGTTGTTTTTAGTTTTTTGTTAGCCTGACGAATGGACTTATAATTTTTGGAGCCAACATTTGTCACAAACCTACTACATATATGCAATTAGAAAGAACATGTAAATAAGACTTTTTATGCATTTTTACAGATCAAGGCAAAAAGAGTTTCAGTTATTTCCTTCTTCATTTAGAGATAACATCGAATGGGGTGTACAATACTAGTCTCGAGTTTCTGAGATTAAAATCCAAGAGTTGTCTTGTACTAGTCATGATAATCGCATAGTACGAAGAAAATTGCTCAATCAGTCGAGGTAGACACGTTAAATCCGAATCACGTATTGCACCAAATTTTTTACATTACATTCTTTTCATTATTATTTTTTTCATGACACATAAATGATTTCACAGTGTGTGCTTAAGTGATCCTAACGATACCAATTCAACGTAAAGGGAGAGTAATGTGGATAATGCGCAAGAGTAAAGAGCAATCGGGGTTATCGGTATAGTGAGATTGCTGATGGAGGACGAATGGGCAACTGGTTCTAAGCTAGCAGATGGATTTGCTATGACACTCTATTATCTCAACCCCGAAATAGGAGTGCTAATTGGCTGGTGCCATGAAAGAGAGAGCTACTCTGCTACTGCTTGTTTATAATTTCATGTCAAACGGAAGCCTGGATTCTCATCTTTTTAAATGAAAAAAGCTTGTTAATGGAGGTAAGGTAAATTCCAACTATTGATTAGTCGGTGAGAATCGTGGTTTAATTTGAACAAAAATGGTGAGTGAAATTTATTTTTCCATGCTATCCTATTCACCGGTACTTATCATCGATCCAATTGCATGCGGCTTGACCTCGGCATTGCTGTCTACACGAAGAACAGGAAAAATGCGTGGCGCATAGGGATATCAAATCGAGCAACGTGATGTTACACACAATTTTCAATGTGAAACTTGGGTGTTTTAGGTTAGCAAGGTTCGGAGACCATGAGAAGGGATCGCAAATAACTGTTGCGGCAGGGAACATGGGTAACGTGGGGCCTGAATGTTGAGTCACAGGGAATCTGATGTCTACAGCTTTGAAGTTACAGCATTAGAAATAGCATGCGGAAGAAAAGCCGTCGACGGAGGAAAATCAAATCAGATAAACATGGTCGAGTGGGTTTGAGACCTCTATGGGATGAGAAAGCTTCCTGAAACAGACTTTAATCAGCAAGAAATGGAATGTTTGATGATTGCTAGGCATTGGCGCGCTCACCCAGATAACAATCTCCGACCATCGATGAAGAGGTAAGCAGTTCATACCCGAAAGTTTGAAGCTCCGTTGCCCATTCTCCCGCAGAAGATGCCAGTGGCAGCATATTTTTAGTGCTCCTCAATGAACACAATAATGCTTACTACAAGTTCACAAACATTTGGTACGACTTAGCAGCCAAACCCCTATCAGCAAGCAATAATTACTTCAATGATTCCTCAAATTTCATTGCATCTTCTGAAGCTACACAGGTTACGGGTCTCAACATTCCACCGTAACCAGAACCAGAAACATAACCTGCTTCTACTGGTAATGATTTAGGGAACCAGACCAAAATTTTCTTACTGGTCCAACTCTGTCTCTGGTACATAATGTTGAGGTAAAATCAACTAAGATGAAAGCAATTAGCCCAAAAAAATATATACATATATATTAGCCAGAAGAAAAAAATAAGATGAGAGCATCTATCGTCATAAAAGCTAGTTGTTCCTGAAAAAATATAAGTCCACATGTATAATCTACTTTCTTGAATTAATCACTCCGTGGGTTATGATTCCAGCTTACTTTTCTTTTCTGAAGTTATTCAATTCTTTAGAGGCAGAATACGGCATTGAGTTAATTCAATTCTATAGTTTTTGAGCTGTTCATATCTAGAGCTTACCACCAACAAAGAATGCCAAACCAAAGAAAACCACTTAATTTGATTTTTAGGTACCATACTTCGAATTAATGAACATCTTTGACACCGTAGCGCTGCTCAAAAGACTCATAAGAAACGAAATCAAGATAAAGATAGCTTCTTTTGAAGGAATATAAATGTCATGGAGAATCAAACCTCGGTGAACACGAACCGGATAGCTTCTTTTGAAGGAATATAAATGTCATGGAGAATCAAACCTCGGTGAACACCAACCGGAGGCAAGAGACAAGGACTTTGTAACTCAACAAGGCAATCAGATTATTTCACTAGCGTCACGAGTACGACGTGAAAGGTAAAAGCGTGATCAAATGCAAAAATTCAGGTACTGACAAGTTTCTTGAACTGAACAATGCAATCCAGTGCACGCTCAAACTCACTGTCTTCTAAGGCAATTGTGAAGCGGCAATAGCCAGGAAGTCCAGTCCATGAAGCACTATTGATGCATAGCCCAGTGGCCCTGAGCATGGCTTCCCTGATGTTAGAGTCATCAAGCTTGGCTTCCCAAGCAGTGGCATCTTTGTGGACCTTAACACTCTTGCCATTATATTCAGATGCCTTAGCCACCATGGAGAAACCACCACAAGCTTCAAGCACATCCCATCCACAACTCTCTAGTGTCTGTTGAATGTATAAAATTAACAAAGACTCAGAAAATTCATGTTTAAAGATGGTAACTGAAAATAGCAACTTGAATTTATTTATTTTTTCGTTTTGTGGGGGTGGAAGGGGGGGATTGGATGGATAAGATCGCTGTGAAGTTAAATAAAACCCAGGTTGGGAGACCATGAATGCCGCTATAGACACAGCTTACGTGAACAACCCAGAACAAAAGGTCACTGCTTCAGACCAAGTATCTGACTAGAGATTTAAGTTGTTAGCAAATGGACTAACCAGGGTGTGGAAAACATAATAAAGTGCTCTCCTGAAACAATAGATTTGATTTCGAAAATATGCCCTAGCCTGGTGATTCCGCCATTTTACTATATAATGAGCTCAAATCCAGCCAAAGAAGAGAGCGTGCACCCCTAACTTTACTAGCAAATGTTGACAAAAACCTTGAGGAGAAGGATGGTACAAGGAACATGGCAAAGTACATAAATGTCAATGTTAACAAATTAGAAACACACATGTGAACCAGATATTTTTGTGAGTCATAAGTGAGCGAGACATCAATTCATTGAGGCAGCGTAGCAAGGAATCATGTCTCATCTGCCCCCAAGCTCACAGCGTACTGTTCCCCGCACCCCAGGTTGGGGCTGGGGCCATTCGTGCTAAAAGCTGATGGTAAAAGTAGAGAATGGAACTTTGCAATGTAAAGCAAGAATAGAGTCTTCATGATGGATTAAACTATTTTTTGAGCAAAATGTTTCTAACTCTTACCTCCTTCAAGCGGTTTGATCTACTGGCCAAAACTTTTTTCTGTTCAGCTACGCCATCCATCAAGTCTCCAGCTTTCTGCTCTCTAAGATCCAGCAACTTCTTTATGGTGTATTTAATAGTACTATGAGGTTTGCTTAACCCTGAAAAGCTATGGAATGCATCTACCAAAAAAGGCTGGTTTAAAGCCAGATAACCGAATGTAAGCCCACCGGTAAGCATCTTCAAGAACAATCCTCCGAGCAGAGACACACAGAAAGATGGATTATCCGAAGAATCCAGTTTTTCCAAGCTTCTCTCCAAATCCCAGCCACCCCAGTCCTTGGAGTTGAACTCCAAACCAGAAAATGAAGTATCTATTATAACTCTTGCCCCATATTTAGCACAAGTTGATAGTAATTTTTCCATATCTTCGTTGCTGTAGAGCAAGCCAGTTGGGCTGATTGTTGGGCCAGAAATATAGACCCATGGTCTTTTCACAGTCTCGAGTACATCACTAAGTAGCTTATTTGTCAACTTAAATCCTACTTCCAATTTGGTCGGGATATCAATGATATTTGCCTTCAAAAATTTGGCAGCTGACACATAGTTACCATTTGAGCCAGCAGGGAAGCACAAAGTTCCACCTTCTTGGATGCAGCAGAGGACCAGCTTATTAAAAAGAGCCAGCGGGCAGTCTGCATACACGAATTCCGTGGGGTTATGTGTCAGGAAACCAAAATTAGTCTCAATGAATCGTCTAATGTTGGTGGTGACATCAATCTCCGACTCCGTCACATTCTGTCGAGCAAAACTTTCGAAGAGCGCAGCCTTTACTGGACCTGGTATAGGCAAAAAGCTCTGATCCACATCCATGTGAATCAGGGATGAGTCATATGCCTCACTAATCGACAACTCTGCCTGACTAAGGACGGAGCTGGCTGAACTAGAAAATCCAATCATCTTGCCAGCTTTCATCTTCTCACCTTCTCTCTAAAATACAAGTGCAAAGGGTCAGTTAGAATAATAATGTCTTGGAAGCAGGTCTAAAAAAGATACAAGTAGCACCAGGAGAAGTAAATAGGTCAAAAGCTGCATATTGATAACATATTTAAACAGACCTTTTGGATAAGATTCTAGTAAAATGGTACTGGAAATAAGAAGATGCATAACAGAAATTTTTGTACCCAAGAGTCAAGCTTGTGCTCCAAAATGAATTATTCTAAAAATATCTGGAACATACACTTAGGTAATGACACTCAAGATCTGGGCAGAGGAGCATCATCGGACTACCTGGCATTTTGCTAATGGACGTGGCAATGCATGGACACTCTAGATTAATAATAGAAGCAGGTGTAACATCTAAGGAAAATCAATGAAGTTTTCTACTTTTTTCATTCATATTTCAAACGACATCCTTCATTTCCAATATGAAACAAATGACAAGAACTCCAGCAGTGGAGTTATTTTGCAACTAAATGGATCCGTTTTTGTTAAGTTGCCCCCCAAAAGCGAACCCAAGAACTTCTTTAGACTTATCAACCTGTGCAGGTGGATGGCGATCAGCAAGCTGAAAGGCGAGGAGCTCATGGAAAAGACAACCATAATAGTACTGGCTAATTAATGCAGTATTTCCCTGCAACAGTTCAACAGTCTTGGACAATGCTTTACAGATTGTCTCCTCTTCTGATATCACAAAGGCTACTTCCAAATCAGAATAAACCTGGAAAGAGATGTAGGCAAAAATAGGTAAGTACTTCATTAGAGTAAACTAATTAGTATCCAAGAATTCGTTGATCTACTACAAAAACGAATGCCTGTAACAGCTTGCCACAAAATCTTTTGCTGGTCATACAATGAAACCAACCTGATTCTTCAGTAGGCCACACACAATTGCTGCATGTGAGGGCAGTATATTTCCAGCTAGATATTTCAGGACCCCATTTGAACTGGGAAGGCTGGACAGCTCAAATTGATCAGATATATCTAAGAAAAGACGAGCTCCAATTTCTCTTGTAGTACCTAAAAGATGCTCAAAAGCGGAGCTAGTAACAGCCTCAAAATGAGCCATTCCAGTAACTACCACCTGTGGCTTCAACTTTTTTATTAGCTCTATCATCAAATCTGACTGGCGTGGCGCTTCAATAACAGTGATCACATCCTCTGAAGGTATGTCACCTTCTGCTCTCTGCAATACGGACCAAAGAGGCGACATACCATTAAAGGATAAAACAAAGAGCATTATGATACCCAAAAGATAATAAATGTTGTATTGATTTTCCCACAGCATCTGGCTAGAAAAACGATCCTTGAATGATGTTCTGCTTAATAAAATAAGATGAAAGTAAGAATGTGAATCTGGCAACCAAGAATCTATAGAAAGCTACACCTAATTCGAATTACAACAAATCCAGTACAAAGTTTGGGACAAACACTTGGATGGTGATGATAATGAAAATCCAGTAACTAATCTTCTGAAGGACATCAAACACTCCTACTGAACATTAGAAAACCAAATAGATCCGTTTCTGGCTTAATGAGAAGTGTAAGGTTTTACGCTGACCCTAAAGAAAATGCATTAGGTGTTAAAGTTAAAAATTCATCAGTCAGTAAGCAAAGTTAGACCTAAACTCATAGCACCGAAATACCTGGCCAGTTGCAGTAAGGCTACTGTGAGTGAGATGCACTGGTTGCATAAATTTTACGGATTTGCCAAAAGTAGGTTGCTTTGATTCTGAAAATGCTACTTCTGAAACAAAATTGTATGGAATAAAGGGGAAAGTAGAGTGACAATGGCAGTCAGCATAGTATGCAGTGATTTGCATATTACATCATCGATGGAGCATTGAGGAAAGCACGAATACTATTAAGATATATTACTGCCACAGTTTCATTGCCTTGGTCATGTTTTATTTTTTTTTGTCATGAAAGTAACACAGTTTGACACCGGGTAGGCTAGTTCATTGAAACCATAGGTTACTACTGTAAGCACTCCAAGATGCCAAGGATATGAGACAAGTACTTGAGTCCCTTTCTTGAAGACAATACTTCTGGAGTACCAATGAAGGAAATTAGTTACCAGGTAATCTAGTATTGCCTCTCACGTCTAGATCCTGCTCTTTGCCTAAAAATTATTATAATGCTCTTTGTTTAACAATTATTATAACACATTAGGATAAGGATTACTATCTGATAGATACAAAGTGTTCAACCAGGGAATCTTAAATCAACATGATGGTGCATTGCGAGAGTAGATAAGACTTGTGAAGACAATCTGGTAATGGACCTCCATGGCATAGTAACAACCTTAATAGTCATAGTTTTGCTCTTTTTAATCAGCCAATGAACCGCATATCAAGGCCACGCTAAGACATCCCGTCAAGGAGGCTACAGAAGAGACTGGTTACTGAGAATAGGGCAATACATGCATTTATTTCCTGGAAGAAAAGGGTCTCGATATTGAAGCATGGGAGTTACAAAAACAATTATAAGCATAGGGAGAATAGCTCAATCTCCCTTTAATGGGGAAATGGCCCTAGAAGATAGGTTCTAAGGTGTTTGGATGATTGATGAATTAATTCTAAAGTCAGATAACAATAAAAATCCAACTCCGGCATTCCATCTTGGAAAAAGCCATCTGCTAATAACCTAAAATTGTTTGAATACCAAGTGCAATCACTGCTATTATGCTAACTGAGAGTGCAACAGTGCAGCGAAAACTGTGTTTACGTTAACAGGAAAGAGAAATTGTATGCAGATTCAAAGCCTGTGTACGTTTGCACTGGTCTGGAGAACATTTCAAGAAAGAGATGGTGAAAGGCTACATTGAAGAAGCATTGCTCTCTGGAAAAGTTAAGCAGCTTATGTATAGTAATACATGTGCTTCTCATCAAACGAGGGAATCGGGAGGAGGATGATGAGTGGGTGACAGGAACATCTTACAAGAATTTACTTCTTATGTCTAACACTTTTAGGCATGGTGGCAGAGCCTGCTGGCTGCATTCAGCAAAACTCTTTTGTAAGTCTTCACTCTTCGTCAACCTCCTTTCTCCACAAATTTTTGTGGCAGTATCTGCAGGAGCCTTCTGCACTTGGGCCAGTGATTTTCAATACTACTTTCTTATTTAAGTTTCAATACAATTGAGGTCCACGTTCATGTCTACACTTAATATATTTCCAATATCCAGATTTCCAAAAATAACAGAAAGCACATATAAAAGTCTAAACCCTAGAAAGCAAAAGGAAATAGATCAGGAAAAGTTAACACCTTCACAAACATACCATACCTCAATTGCCAACGATGTCAACCATTGCCTAGGTAGGTATCGGGCGAGATGCTCATCAACAATGGCAAGACGTGGTGAGAACAATCGAAGAGCATTCTCAATTGCCATAGCCCTTGAAGGAAATACGAGGACATTCTTGCAAAAGAGTTAAAAAGTAGCAAGTCAGCATCGCAGTTTGTCTTACAAATGATGACAAAGTATTAACACCTCATATCTTGTCATGCAGGAAGTTGTATTGCAAATAAAATGCTCCACTTTGATTACTTAAAAGAACATAAGAATGCCGAAAAGTATTGACACCTCACACAGTCACAGAGGAAGAAATTTCATAGGCAAACAATCCAGTTTAATTGCAAAAGTCTTGCTAAGAGTCCAAACCATGACAAACTTATTATTCATAACAGATGTCTGTCAATAACATTTTCATATCCAATAGCCGAACTTTTGGCCCAAGTAATTTAAATAAGTTCTTACTATGAAAGTTGCAATTCTGTACACCCTGAAGTTTAAAAGTCACTATATGCGTACTAGTAGCTTTGATGGGGATTAAAGAGGGGTCCACAGGCCACAAAGGACGATCCATGCCGTAAACTCAAGCCCAGACCCAATGAACTGTTGGAACATGTATGATACCTTTTAGGTTGTAACTACGATTTATTGGTATAAGGATTTCACTAGTTTGGTTTTGGCTTTTTGTACACTAATAGGTAAGATGTAATTGAACTTTAAACAACTATAATGCTTTCAAGTCCAAGCATTATTGACTAGTTGCTTTCTTCCCTTTGTCCTCTCAATCTCCCCATTCTAAGGGTGTTCTTCCTAATCTCCCTAATTGTTTTACTTTGAGACCCTAATATCTCCTTTGCTTTCCCTGCTCTTCTACCCATTCTCTCTCTTCGGTCTGAAACCACTTGGTTCTCACAAGTTCACAAGATACGAAGCAAAGTCTTGAGATACTAATGCAAAACTTTCCAAATAATTTACAGTGGTAATACACATTATCAACTTACTGTTGTCATCCAAGACCACTTAATGCAATTGGGGCAGAAGATATTGTAGCATGCCTTGACATTTAACATCAGAGCTTGAGCTAGATGCTATAAGTATTGAAAGCACTGTGAAAGATCTTTGCCCAATAAGGACGAAGTGGTAGTGGGGAAAATAGATAGAAAGGCCACCCGGGATAGAAAGTTGCGGTGGTTTGAAAGTAGAGAAAAACCACAAGGGCGAAATAAGTGGGGAAGAGAGAAGAGAGGGGAAGGGGCAAGTCAGAAGAAGTGAAGGTGCAGATTTGAGAGCCAGAAAAACGACGATTTATTTTGGAAATATGAAGTTTGCAATATTGAGGGAGGATAGTGTGGTTACAGATGTCATCACCCTTATCCTTTACAGCACAAAATACATGGTTAGAAATCAAGATAAACCTTGATCAAAAAGAAGTGTAGGAGATCTTATCTTACATCATAAATGTAAGATTAACGTACATAGATGTAACATTAATAGAGGGTATGAAAACCTCCTTTGGTTAAGTGAAGCTGAAGAGATAACATAACTAGTCCCTTTTTAAGTCTGTATAACCTTTTTCTTGTATATAATGGTATAGCTTCACATTACGTTAGAGATATCCTACTCCCTGGTTTCTGGTCTCGATGCAGATCAGGTCTAATTGTACTTTAAGGGGGTTTCTAGAGATGATTTCATGAGCTGGACATAGTTATCAAGTCATTCCCTTCATTTAAAAATAGGTCAGAAAAACTCAATCTTATGGTAAACATGAATACCCTGCATGAAGCAAGGTCAGAACATGCAGAATTGCAAGAGAAAATTAGCTTTCCAAATCAGTTAAATACAATACGATGTGCAGCATGCAAATTCAAGGAAGATATCCATGGACATTTTCTTACATCGGCACTAAGTGGAACGTGGTGATAAGTTTTCATAAAGCCCGCAATGAGGTTACGCAAACGCTTGCTTCCAGCTGGTGGCTCATATGGGAAAAACGAGTTCTCTTTCAGAATACTGGCAAGATATGCTAGGAATGGAATCTTCTCATCAGCAACAGAATCATCTTCAAAAGATAAATCTAAAGAATTGTTGATCCCATGGAACCCATTTTTCAGAAACTCAAAGATTTGCTTAACCTGCCAGTTTAGGTCAATCAAGAGTCCACGAATTTCTGCTTATTATATAACATAGATATCCCCAATGCTAAACCACTTAAAAATTGGCCTACCTGCTTCGGTTGGCGAAGTTGACAACTGTATACCGATAAAGCATGAGAAATGCGACCACCAGCCTTCCCATAGGCCCATGCCGTTCGAGCACAGATTGGCTGATCCCCAACAAGCCCCATAAAGAACTCAAAACGATGGGGACTATTCTTCTCGATTTCGACTAGAGCTGAAATATCCGTGTCAGCAGCCTGTAACAAAGAATTTCAACATGTGATATTTTTAAGAAGAATTAGTTTCATAGCAACAAATTGTACTTGCCTGGATAATTTTAGTCTGCCAAAGTTTGTCAACCCGGAGACCACGGCGTTCAAACAAGCGTTTACAAACACCTTGTCCTGGACGGCCTCCCATATTGAAGATCATGATTCCCAAAGGCTTGATAACAGCAATCCCTTCTTCAACTGCCCTAGCAATTAGACCTAGGCCAAACTGATCTTCGACAAAACCCTAAACAAAAGAAACGATTTGATGGAACAAAAAAGAAGGATTGTCACAGTCGCAGCCAAAATCTAGTACACTAAATATGGATAGCGAATAAAAACAAGAGAATTGTGCATCAATTATACAGTTTTCCAACTCATGTATATGGCTACCTGTCTACAGTAAAGGAAGAGAAACCAGCAAATGCAAATTTTCATATATATAACAAGACTAATGAAACAGGAGCCCCATAAAGCTAAGCGCTCGATGTGGATCATCTGCATTAGGATGGCTTAGCTCATGCTTACACGAGCGCATACACTGTAAAGCCAGAGTAACAAGTGAGGGGAAATAACATACTTTCTATCAACATAGAACAAACTTCCTCCAAGGGTAGCCCTAGCATAAACTCCCTGCACAGCTTGTGCAAATAATAGTTGTCCAGAGTGTGTTAGCTAAATATGGAGTCTCAGTAAGGCCACCAGGAAAAACCAAAATTACCCTCTACAGTCGACAAAAGAGTAAACAGGTACACACATACTCGAGAAGTGAAGAAAAAAATATCCACTCCCCTCAAAGCTCCAGCACTTCTCTCCTGCCACATGCACCAACTCAGACATGTGGAGGTAGTCTTCCAAAATTTCCCCCTTCTTTCCTCCAACCATTGCATCGAAAGGTCACCAGCACTACAAACTTAGGCATCAGCTAGCGACCCCAAACGAATGAAAGTAAAAATCCAGAACTACGTCGTAAAACAAAATCATGCCCTCTCAGCCGCAAACTTGCAGATGAAATGCAAACAACATAGATATCGTTCCTCCTTCTCAAGTCATCCACCACAAGAACAGATTCGGAACACCACATATTAAGGGACCTTTCCGAAGCCCTCACGACCACTTCCACCGCCCCCATCTTTGTAAGTTATTAACCTTCTTCAACTTCCACAAAAGAACCTCTCTCACTTACAATAGCATAGTGCATGGATTTAGATTGTGTACTATCACATAGATCTTGAAGAAACAGGTACGATACAGGTGTTTTCCTATTGAGTTGATTCTTTGGGTAAACCGTAACTTTAAACTTGTTCTTCAGCTGAACGCTTCCAGCTGCATAGAATTGATCTTCTAACATACGTTAATTATCAGATTGGTCCCGCTTATGAGATGGTTAGACTGGATACGGGTAGACGGACACAAATTCTGCACGATGACTGCTCTAAAACTTCAATCCACGTTTAAGCAACGACACCAACTTAGCTTCTCCGCCTCTGACATTTGTGACCATTAAAACATTTCAAAGATACAAAATATAATTCACCCCCAATAAAAAGGAGGAGAATACCAAACCATTAGGAATGGATTTTCTATGCACATTTACTCAAGTTGCTTGCTTCAGTCTAAGGTCTAAACCCAATTTCTTAAAATTAAAAAGCACATAGAAAAAGCAGGCTTGCTATCAAATTCCTGGAAACTAATATCAGATGTAGATCTTCATTCTGATGCTTTACGCAAGACTTCATTATCGGACCTGAAAATTCTTCCCATCAAGAACCTAAGAAACACGTGTTATTTTGAAAAATCTACAACAGAAACCAAAACTGAAGTTTGCATATAGTTTAATTCAAATACATTCATATTTCATTTAAACTTGGAAGCATAAAAAAATACATTTATCAAATTGGCACCATAAGTCGTCACAAATTGTTTCTACCTGAAGGCTCATAGCAACAATTATGTTCTTTAAATGGAAAACGGTTTTCCTCTAATTTGCTTTCCCTTGTTACTCCGTCTGAGCTTGAAAAGAGTCACACTAAAGGGTACAAAATGAAACAATGTGATCCAATTTGTTTCTTTCTTATAGCTTTCAGATATATCCTGCTAGCTACAAGCAGATAGTCGCTAAGAGATCAACATAATTTAAACCTCTGCTCACCTGAAGTGCACAATAGTTACTTAATGAGTATAAAAATTCTTCGCTTGCGTTTTCTGTAATCATCTTGGACATTGCATCTGGATTTGGATTAAGAATCTGCAAGATGTAAGTCACAAGAGTATGAAACTAAGTAAACTTTCCAACAAGCGGTTAGATAACATCATGCACTTCAAGCGTCTCAAATGGAAACAACTTTGAATCAACCAATTAGGAAATATCTACTTATTAGCGATCACACCTGTGGTATGCATCCAACAATCCGTTCAAGTTCTATGTGATTATCCCTGCAGTAGGAGAGCAGATCAGACTCGTGAAACTCCACCCTGTCAAGTAATGTTTTCTTCTCTCCGTCGTAGATGAGTTGGCCATTGTCATCCAGAGCATTTAGATATAAGTTTATCCAAGAAACTCTTACTGCTCTAGGATTTATATCGAGACCATATACCTGTAAGATTTATTTGGACGTCATTTAGATCATGACTGGACTACTTTAATCCTATTTTCGAGAAACAACGAAGTATATGATCCAGGAAACCTTCGAAGGTGACCATTTCTCAGCAATAGCGATGGATATCCAACCATTTCCACAGCCAAGCTCGGCAACTGTCTTGTCCTTGAAGATAGAGTCAGGATGTCTATTTATTCCCTCATAAAAGGTGAAAGACCAGTCCTCGGGGATAAAGATACTTGGGATCACCATCATTGTCAATTTCTTCCTTTTCTGGTAACCTGCAAAAGGCAGAAAAGTGTCAAAGAATCTGAACCGACAAGCAGGCTGCACGAGCATTCTAAAGGCCAGATGATTCTTGTTAAGCAAGCTAGGTCCACGGATGAGCATACGACATACAAGAAAAAGCATGCACATACGAGTATAATTATGTAACCTATAGTTGAAATAAGTGACCAGATATTCAAACCAAAAGATGGGTTAATAAGAGGATGATGACTACAGAGTCTAACAGATTTGGACAACGAGGTGTGTAAGTTTCAAAAGAGGTAGACTCTCCTATTTCTTTGGACCAAAATGGAAAGGTAAGGGCTACCCCAAGAAGAATCGGATGTTCCAAACCTAAAGGCATTATGTGTCATGAAGAAAACAATTAGGGGTGCATCATAGCTCCAAGCAAGAAAAGCTCCCAACACTCTTATTACTCACAGTCTTCACTTAATAATCACACATTAGCAACACTCATTCATAAGTTTTTAATAATAATCATTTATTAGTATAGACCATAATATGCCAACTCATGCTCCCCAAACAGCATCCACAGCCCTTCATCACTCTATAGACAGAAACATAGTCTTAAATGAAAGCCAGAGATAATAACCTATCGGTATCAATAGATATGTCGATCATATGTCACTGATACAATGAATCAGGAGTCATACATTAGTAATGTAACGGAATAGTGAACAAATCATAATTATCAAATTAGCCTCGTTCTTGCAAGTAGAATGCTCATTGCAAAACATGTAACCAAACGTCACGAAAAAGCAAACGATCAGCACTTCAAGCGATTTCACTCGTGCATGTTACCAGTCCAACATTCAAATTCACATAATAATCGTCCTACTCTGTCACTACTGGTCAACACATAACAATGAACAGCTACAGGGCATAAGAACGCATAACTTTGCATAATGCACGTCTATAAACACACAAGCACGCGCGTGCACTGGGCTTGTAAAGTATGAGTAAGTGGACCTTCGTATTGCTCTATGTAGATGTCGTGGATACGGAAATGGTAGGTCTCGAGGCACTTCTCTGAGGCCTCCTTCGAATCGAACCGCCTCTGGAGGTGCGAGAAGAAGATCCGCGCCTCGGCACGGGTGGACCGATCCTCGAGCCGCTCCAGGAGCGATCTGAACGCGCCGTAGGCCGAGTCACCGGACCGCTTGCACTGCTCCAGGAACTCGTCCATCGATCCGCACACTCCATTCACCGCCATTACTGTCGCTCTCCAGCAACAAATTCGACAAGCAGAATATATGCGAAGAGTTATAGATACATGTGTTTGTGAGTGTAGGTGGAGAGAGAAAAAAAAGAAACAGTGAATTGGTTACAGTGCCAGTTCTAAAGAGGGGGAGGAACGTTCCCGGGTTTTTATACAGGAAAGGAGTGCGCACTGACTGGAGTGGAAAGGAAGCGAATTGCTACTTCCAAAGTACAGTACTGCTGGTACAGCGAGTTGTACAACTGTTTGGAGTGGCATTTGTTTCGGCAAGTGAAGATGTGGAGTGGACATATTTTTTAAATAATTATCAGGTCAAAATGGATATTTGCTTGCAACGTGGAGGAATTCCATTGGAAGCGTTTTCCACATGCAAATGACTTTTTTTTTCAAAAAACAAATTTGTGTTGCTTTCGTAACGATTTTGGCTTTTATTTTGATTTTTTATATAGGGCCAAAATAATTCTTAGATATTTTACGAGATGGCAACGAGGTTTTATTTGATTCTTTGCTTAACATATTCAAACTTAATTATATGATTTTTTAGTTTTTGGTTACGGATTATGTGTATCTCATCAACTATCATAATTAAAAATATATTAGTATACCTTATATTTTTAAAATTTTGAAGAATCATGAAAATTGTGGGGATCATACAAAAGAAATTGTGACATTTGTCCTTAAAACAAGCAGAAAAAGTTATACAATATGTATGCATTGGGAATTATTCATCCAGTTTAATAGAGGTTGTAGGATTCAAAACCTTCCCCTTTTTTTTTTCCTCATTTGTGTCATACAACCGTAGTTGGTTCTGGGAATCGGCTGGGCTCGGATCGCGAGATTGTTTTAATACTCCCTCCGTCTCAAAAAAGTTGATTAAAATTCTTTTTTTTTTGTGTCATAATAAAATTGATCACTTTTTCAAATGAAAAAAGATTTTGTAAGTGTTTTTGTATGATCATTTTTAAATTTTCCCATTTTTCCGTCAACTCAGCCCGGCCCTCCTCCCTTTTTGGCCCGGTTAAACATGAAAAATGCTTAAATGGCCATTTAAATATTTAGGCCAGGCCTAAGAAAGTATGAATTTTTATGAAAAAGTATTTAAGGCCCGCCATATCTCAAAAACTATATCTTTTACTGAATTTTAAAACGGCCCGAAAAAAGCCCGGGCTTGGCCCGGGTCAGGCCCGGCCCGGGTTTGGCCATTCTGGCCCGGGTCAAAGTTGCCAGAGAACTGTTTTTTATTTTCTTTTCCAACGACAAGCCTGTGTACGAATAAAAAATAAAAAAAAAGAGGTAAAGAAATAAAGTGACGCGTTTGCCATTTATAATCCAACATGGGGATTAAGCTAACTTGACATGTGGGTGGGCAAGATTGAGACTTCTTCATCACTTCCATACTTTGCTTTGAACCCATTTGTGACTGGCCTTCATCACAAAAAATCACCCCTTTTTCACATTTGCTCAACAACTACTGTAATACCAAGTCATTAGTGAGAGCATTCTCTGTATCAACAGCAACAAAAATGGTCAACCATTAGGGTTCATGAAGTTGGTGGCCCTGAGGTCCATTTCTCTCTCTCGAACATATTTGTGTGTGGATATCATACTTAACATATGAATTTGCGATTTAATTAACTTTTTCAAGTAGCCACTAAATATTGAATAACAAGAAAATGCCCAAAAAAAGTTTACAAAAATCTAGCCGGGCCTGGCCCAAGCCCGGCCCTAAATGTTGGGACAAGGGCCTGGGCTTGGACCGGGCCCAGATATCCCCAGAGCCAGGCCCGGCCCGGCCCGGCCCGATTGCAGTCCCCTTGGCCCGGGCCCGGCCCGTTTTGCTCGAGGCCCGATTGGTTTTTTAAAGCCGGCCCAAGAACGGCTCATTTCACACCTCTATGTTTTTGTATGTTTATCATTTTTATACTTTTTTATTTTATTTTTTCTCAACATTTAACCTTCCGTCAACTCATTTTGTCTCTGTAAACCCCCTCCTCCCTTCTAGATAAATGCAAGTTAAACCTGAAAAATAATTTTAAATGGAGTATTTAAATATTTGGACAGTCCAAAAAACAAAGTAAGATTAATTGATTTTATGAAGAACTATTTAAGTTTTTATATGTTATGTTAAATATTAACTATATCTTTTACTGAATTTTAAATTATCAAAACAAAACATCTCTTATAAGTACTTATTTGCTATTTAAGTTTTTATTTTGTGTGCTTTTTGAATAACTTACTTATTATATCTCGTATGAACATTGCAGAGACTGTGTCATGTAACATTAAAAGAATTGTGGCATTGAAAGGCCTATTTAATTTATATATACAGTATAGACATCCAGCTTTGACATGACATGATCAGGTCTATCACTTTATGCCATAGTTTTATTCTTCCAATAATTTAAATTTTGTTTTTTATTCTCGCTTCATATCGGCACTTGAATTGATGTTCTCCACATTTGTACTCCTCACATAATTTTACATTTCATGTTAAGGCAGATATTATTACATATATATATACATCACACAACCGTCACAAAGAGTGAGCTCGCTTCTCACTGCACGTGCGATGTCCACTATATACGAACATGTTTTTGTGTAAGATACCGAACTGTAACTATTTTTATTCACTCCCCAAAAATGTAACAATTTTATCATTTAGACTAGTAAGGAAGATAATTAATGAGGACGATACAAAATAGTTTACAACAATCTAGCCGATACCCACTAAGGAGACGAGCGAGTCGGGGGTTATATTGACAAGAAGAACCGGTTTGTTTAGGCGAAAGCGAGCGAGTGGGTTCCTTTTAATTGCCTGTCATGGCAATGGGCTGCGTGGGTGTGCACCAATCGAGTTTCATATTGCTGGTATCATTGGTTTGCACAATTAAAGTAGCGCCATCAACGTGCTCACTAGTCACAATCATTACTTTGTTTGGTGACATGAGTTTGAGGTTCGCCGTAGAGAGAGCGGCAGTGCTAGGACCTCCATGTAGGGCGACCTGGGCACACGCGAAATGCACTGTAAAATACGTCTAGCTACCTTCAGACAAAAACAATTAGATCGTGCCCACAAAAATTAGATCACGTGCAGCACCGTATATAGGTGCACAAAAAAAACAAAAAAAGTTATATCTATATTTTTAACTGTTTAAATTTTTATTGTTATTGTTAAATTTATAGCGATAATCTTTTACATGACAAAAATTATAGCATCCTTTTTTTTTTATTATAGAACATCTGCAATATAGAAAAGAATCTTGATCCTACAATTATTGTTTCATATGAAATCTCGCCTCACCTTTGTTAAAGTGGAAAGAACACAAATCCAACTTTTCGGCACTGAAAGCTTGTTCTTTTTTACAGAATTCATGCTCGAGCATTTTTTGCTCCATTGGATTGAGGCAAATCTTAGTACGATAATCTCTTGTATAGATGAATACTTGTATCCATTCTACATACTTTACAAGGAAAAAGGGTACGACTCTTCATTCACATTGATGGGTTAGAATTTTTCATGTTCAATCTCCCGCAAAAAGAAATTAAAAGAAAAAAAACCCTTTATCAGCTGCCCCATCCCTCACCCCTTTACAATCTCAGCGTATCTGCTGCCACGGTTGACTTCTTCACGGCATGTAGCGAGGTGGTAGAGTAGTCTTCTTGTGGTGATATTGTATCTTTCCTTGGGCTACGGTGACTGTCGGTCGTCGATCCATCTTTGTAGTGAGTATCAGTTGGTGGCTGATCGGGGTTAGGTAAGGGTTTGGATCCTGTGTCGTAAGGTTGGTTGGGTTAAAGTTTTAAATGGGTACTGGGTGGCTCGTGGCGGGGATGTTTTGTAGTGCTTTGGGGTTTTGGTGGTGTCGCTAGTTTGGTTAGGCGAGCGTGTGAGCAGGTTATCTCTCCGCCTAGGATTGTCCCCCGTCCCCCCCCCCCCCCCCCCCCAAAAAAAAAAAAAACTGTGTACAGATAAGTCTGGTGGAAGTGCTGGCGGTAATGGGTGGTGATGCTTCTTTGTGTTGGGTGCTAGGTTCACATACTGGTGGTGACCGTGGAAGTGTTTTGGTTGAGTGTTCCAATTGTAATGTAGTGGGATTGTGGTGGTTGAGACGACAGTTTGGGGAAAGGCAGGAGAGTTATAGCTGTTTTTCGGTCAGATACCGATGGTGCGCGTATGGATGTGACACAAGGGTGTTGCGTAGGGATGACAATAAAATCTGCAACAAGCGAATCTCCGACCCGCTCTGATCCGGTAGGAGTGGGTTATGTTGACTTTGACGGGGTTATGAGACGGGTATGATATTGTTTTTTTAAATTCGTAGCGAGTTATAATCGTGTGTATGATATTCTGTCCAACCTGCCGGAATCCGACCCGACCCACCCGTATACTTATCCTATACGCTGACTAATCTTAGCCGTCCGTGTTATATATAATCTTTTGTCCTGAATCAAAAACCTAGAATTTGAGACACTCGGCCGTCCACTCTCTCTCTCTCTCTCCCTCTCTCTCTCTCATTCATACACTCGGCACTCTCTTCTGTCGACCAAAGTTACATCGGCTGCCGCTGCGGCGCTGCGTCTCTACCGCCTTCCGCTGATTTCTCCGCCACCTTTCTGCGACTCCGCTGACGTCTCCACCACCGGCCGCCGCTCACGGAGAATCTGAGATCGATTCGAAGAACCCCCGCCGGCCACACATCTTCTTGTACTCTGCCGACTCTGCTGGACGTTAGGATTGGTTGAAAATCTCTAACGTCCCAAAAGTTTATCTCAACGAAGTCAAATTTTAGAACGCAATTAACAATTAAACCGGTACTTTTGTGTAATCGTGGTTTTCTTTCACCTATTCATCGCCTGAGTCTTTGCCTCTGTATGTCTTGGCCTAGATGTTTTGTATGTTGTCTTAAAATATTGGAGGTTGCTTCTGTGACCAAGAAGTCATTCACCTTCATTAGGTATACTTGTATTGCTGAGTTTTACTTTCTTACCTTTTGCGGTTTGTAGTATTCTGTAGCTATATATATACATAAAAAATCTCCCATCCATTTAGCATTAACCAGGGTTTTAAAGAACGGCCTGTCGTAATGGTCGATTTGTAACGGGATTTTAGGGGTCAGATATCGTTATACGCCGATATACCGGTGATCGAATCGTCCGATACTCCTGATACTGTTACACCGTAATCATTACATATCTCGATTCTGCGATTTAAAACCATGGCATTAACACTCAGTAAGACAACTCAAAGCTCTCTAAATTAATGACACCTTATTGTCTAGTAATGATTATCTTCTCTGTTCGAAGAATAAAGGAGGAGAAATGGGGCATTTTTCCGTCCATACGAGTTGCTCTCAATTTATGATTATAAAACGACGGACTCTAGTATAAATTCTTAGGACTTTATATATTATTTTGCTTCCCAAAAAGATTAATTAGATCTTTCAGTACTTTTAGAACAATTAGTTAGGACTTCTATGTATCAATTTGCATAAAGCCCAACTGTTTATTGCCTCGGTCTTTCCTGGATCCGTTATTCTATAAATCTTCTTTGTTAAAGCTGCTAGGACTTTACCTTCTGAATCCCAAAGCAATGACACAACATCCCATACGTGTACCAGAGCTGGCCAAGCTAAGTTTGACAAAGTTTCCATGAGGAGGTGACCATACTAGCCTATGTATAGCAGAGCTGGCTTTTTATCACCTGCTGAAGCCCAACTTTTCTAGGATTGATACTTCTGTTGCAAGCTGCAATTATGAGATTGGGATATCGTTGTTTACTCGTTGATTTATGGTTTGATGATCATGTCCATGATCTAAAAGCCATAAGTTCGGCAATAACAAAGTAGTAACAAAACCAAAGATCGAAAAATGCTAAGAATGGGTGGTTTAAATTCAAAGAAACCAATAAATAAATTCTCAATTTTTCTTAAGAGGCATGAAGAGCATCCCATTGAAATAGGTCCAGAAATTCGTAAAGCACGTTACTAGTCATATATTTTCATCATAAGATTTTTTCGCCTTGAATTCAGTATTGAATCAATTAGCTTACTTTTGTATTCGTATTTGGTGCTTCCAAGTGATTGAATGTTAATGTGGTATAATCTATTTGAATCATGTTATAATCTGTTTGAATCATGTTGTAATATCTTCTTTAGGATTTTTGGACATTAGTCCCATGTGTTTTTGTAATACATGTTCAAAGTGTGATTTTTTTTGCCAAACCAAGCAGAACAGGGTGGGGCTGTTTCGGGTTTTTGAGTGCTACAACAAGGGTGGGGCGGATCGGGGCGGGTACGAGTTTCCTAAATTCACATAGGATCGCTTATGGTATTCTACATACATAACCCGGGGTGGGTGGGGCAATGTTTCATAACCAGCGGAGTGGGTTCGGATTTTACTAGATTCGTATTCTACCCGTCCCATTGTCATCCCTAACGTTGCGTTGGATCAACGAGATGAATTCTCGGTACATGCACTGTTCCTGGTGCGCAATAGTGGCCGCGCGGCACGTGACATAGTGACAGTGTTGATTATGATTTGGTTAACAACATGTAACTGAGAGTTATCTAGTTGTGTGTGTTTATCTATTCTCTTGTTGTCTTTGTCTTATTGTGGTTGATTATTTTATTTGTTGGCATACCACTTTGTTGACATTGTATTCTAGTATTTACTTCTTTTGTGTTTTTCTTTGTACACCAAGTATTCTATTGTGGTGCCTACAGAATCAAGATGTCATCTGTATCCGTGTATGTGTGTCTATATCCTCGTCCTTTTTATGGATATATGGTGTAACTTGAATGTTGTACTCTTTTCATTTGTACACTTATCCAAAAAAATTACTACGTTCTTGACCTCGGCGATATTTTTTTTTTGTTTTCCTAAGTAATCATGTTCCAAAATTTTTATCAGGATTAAGAGTCTATTTTAGTATGATAACGTGGTAGTCAAACTTGATTCTATGTGTGGCTAAAATACTTAAGAGATTTAACCAACTTCAAAATAGCTAAAAAGTAATTAAAGCCAAATTCAAAAAGAAAGGATGGCTCAACTTAATCAATCTTTTATGATCAGCCCACACTATTTAATGTTCTCAACGTTTACTAACTGAAATTTTTCCTTACTATTCTCACAATGAGTTTACCAAAAAACAGCCTATACCCCGTCAGTGTAATGTCACGAAGCTAGAATACTGGATAGCTTTTATACATTTATTTTGTCACAAAGACAATCCACCCATTCATGTCACGGATCATGAAACTCGACTCTACGGTAGTTTATTTGCCTAGCTATAAACTATTTGCGAATGAACGTTCAGTCAAAAGCAGTTAGTGAGGACTAGAAATTCAATTAGCTTATTTTGCCCCCCGTTCATTTTTTCCCGTAGCTTATTTAAGTACGTTTTATTTATGTAAAAACATAATATTTAATAAAATAATTTTAAAAGCAGACAGTAAAACCGAAACGGCTTTCACGACAAAACAAGCATCTCAATCAAGCTTTGGACATTGCATTGATCTGTACAAGCCCAGTTTCGAGCCCCGAGGTCTAAAATTTAACGGCCCATATGACTTGCTGTCAAAGTCCAACTATCGGGCTTTTACTTCGACTTGTGGGCTGTGGCTCCTAACTAAGCAATTCCTTTGAATGAAACAGAGCACAGCAGAGGAGGCACCCCCACACGGAAGCAAGAAGGCTACCGATCTGTTATTCAGGTTTCTCTTTAATCCTTCCTCCTCCATCCGCACTGTGTGTGTGTGTGTGTGTGTTGTGTGCGGATATGACAGTATTGATGATATGTATGGTTGAGTCATGCGTGTACCATATGGTGTCGGTATTTTCTTGATGACAGATAGTTGTACAACATGTTCGATCACGGTTGCACGCCTTTCTGATTAGATATGGTTCTCGCGATCAGTTCGATTGCATCAAATTTTAGTTACACGAAATACCCCACAGCTGAATAACGAGAAATTCCATAATTGGGGAAAATCGGTTGAAAGTAGGTGAACCGAAAGAGTTATGAGTTTTGTTTTGTTTTTTTTTTCTCTTTGAGTTGTGACCTGCTATTTGGGTGCTGTACTTGAACTGTGTTACTACCCATCTTTTACTATTAGAACGATTGAATCTTACCAGCGAATGACCAATGATGTGTCACATGAATCAGGCAAAACTGCCCATGCCTTTGCAAAAATGTTGGTGGTTTTTGTAATTGCTAATTTTGTTCATTTGGGAGTAATTTTGGGTCATTTATAGTAAATTTCGCAAAATTGGTGGTAAAAATCGTTAGGAATATATGCGCATTCCAAACTACAAACAAATCGCGCATGCGCATGAAAAATTTTGTTCCAATTTTTTGATAGTTATCTTGCATACATGCTCGTGTAATTTTTCGTTCCAAGTTTTTTGATAGTTATCTCGTGTATGGGCATTTAAATTTTCAGTTACAAGAGATTCAAAAGACTGGGCTTTATGTGTTAAAGAGTTTCTCAAAATGAAAAAAAGAAAGTTGTGGTTTCTTCGAACAAAGATGAGCATTCCCATGTTTCTTGGTTTTAGTTTAGTGCCATGCCATTTTTCTGGAGGGTCTATTATCATTTGAAGTCACCATTAGGTTGTTTCATGAAACTTTGAATGATGCAGCATTCTTATCTGTTCCTTACTTTCTTTTGAGACCTTTTTTTTTTCTTCTGTCACATGCCACAGACACTTGAACCTCTCCCTTGCACAGTGAAGGTAGAGGCCTTTTCCACTAGGTATCACCATGGTCTCCTTTTTGGACCATGTTAGCTCTCCTCTATACATGGTTCAGAGATCAAATGCTGGGGTTTCTAATGAATCAAGAAAGTGCCTTATATCGTAGAGAGACATATCAAATAGTAATTACATTGTAGAATTTGGAACTGATCTGGTTGAAGTTCTGAAAGTGATGCTCACAGTTTGCACAGATGGAAATATTTAAGCAGTCTGGTCTTTTTGTAGGTATTAATGCTGCACCCAAGCCTATAACCGAGGCTCCGGAGCAGCAGGTAGAGAATGGCTATCCACAGATGCAAAAGAGGTGCTCAGGATGCATTGGAGAAAAGCGGGAAGATGACGAAAAAGATGAAGACCAACATTGGCAATGAAACAACAGAAATGACGAGAGGAGTGCATTTTGGTGTACTAGAGCTACCCATACAGTTACAATATGACATATTAGCGAGACTTCCCCTGAAGACAGTATTCAGTTGCAGATGTGTTTGCAGGGCATTCCTTAGTCTCCTCACCGATACTTATTTTGCCGAATTACATCTTGCCAAAGCACCTACTACCACTGCCAGCCTCATTGTTCAAGAATCTTGTGGCCCTTCCATGCACATGCTTGAGTTTGAAGAAAACCTGTCCACCTCTGCCAGCAGCACGGAGTATCGTCCTTGTCACCACAACGGTGCCCAGACTCCCCACAGTCCATTAACTAAATCCCATGTCCTATTATCCAGTCTCATACGCGGGGAAATGACACTCATTGGCTCATGTAATGGATTTCTTAGTTTATACCGTACATCTCAGAAGCCTGTGTACTATATCTGCAACCCCATTCTTAATGAATACACGGTTCTTCCCCATCTAACACCTTCTACATCAGACTATACTTACCTCAACTATTCGGGATTTGGTTTCTGTCTGAAGACGAAGCAGTACAAGGTCATTTGTTTTTTGTGTTTCACATCCTTAGATCCCACCGTGGACTTCTCTACTTTGAGAACGGTACACACACTTGGGACAGAGTCATGGAGAAGCATTTGTGATGCCCCATGCCCAGAGGTTGGGGACCGCTTGATCCTTTTCTGAATGGTGCACTTCATTGGATTTCTCGTAGTGATAGTCCCTTTGATCTTTTATGTTCTTTTGACTTGGAAACTGAGCGATTTCAACCTCTCCCACCACCTACTCATTTTGATGCAGATTACGTGAAGAAAATATCTTGGATTACGATTGGGTCACGAGGAGGGTGTCTTTGCATATTCTATGTATTCGAGGATGTTGAATTTATGGTGTGGGTGATGAAGGATTATGGTTTGAAGGAGTCTTGGATTAAAGAGGTTTACATTGACATCAAATTCTATTGTGGGGGTGAAGGTCAATGACTTGCATCAACCAATTAAATTTTCACACAACGGGGATCTGTGGCTCGTATCTTGTTCGAATTCTCTAGTTTCTTATAGTCCTACAAAGAGAACTTTTAGGGATATCAATAATTTGGGACCATGCAAGATTGAAGTTATTGGTCATGTTCCTAGCTTCATGTCCCTGAAGGACGCAGTGACATGCAAAAGTCTGGAAGTGAAGAATTTTAAATGGAACACGAGGTTGCCTTGAGATTTATCCGAGAGCACCCTGAGTATTCATCCTCAAGAGGATTATTTCTGCACCAGCCATGTGCGGAGCATTGCCTATTTAAGCAGTTCGTTACATGGGCCAAAGGCTTCTTCAATAATTAAGCTGCATTGAAATTTGTGTATGACAATAAGAAACTTCTCCGTTCTTTTAACGTGGAAGGAATCGCATTACAAGCATCAATATCTATATACATCTCTGGTCTATCAACTTTATAAATGTTGGATTATTTTGGTAACTTTGGTATATCATTCAGTAGGATGCAGTTCTCTTTTCCTACCAAATGCAGTTGCTTTGGAGTTACTTTTTCCATTGTTTGTATTATAGTTGATTAAGTTTGGCCCTGATTACAGGGGTGATCTTTCTTTTTGATGAAAACCAAGCTTTGCTATTTTGCTCACTAAGAGGTGACTCGAGGACAGAAATTCTTACGTGTGCTCTCGGATGAATAGTCAGCGGAGATTGTTTAACTGCTGTAATCTATCTGGAAACTTTGACGCTGGCTTGGAGCAGATGTATTCGGAAGACGGTGACAAAAATGCGATAGCTGGAATGTTATTCAGGAAATTAGACTCTTCTCCAGGACTGGTGTTGCAGGCTAGGGAATCTAATAACTGCAGATTAACTTGCCAATAAGAGTTGTGATAGAGCCCTATAAGTAGAGGAAAAAAAAAACCTGAAGGAGGTCAGTCTGATAAAAGGCTACAGGAAATCCCTTCGAAGTGCAGACGGACCCTTGCTTCTTGAGGAGCTCAAACATATGTTGTGCATTAAGGTGCACCAGAACCGCAAAATTATTACATTAGAAATGTGAGAAAGCCCTTAGCCCTCCATTATGTTACCCCCCTAGCAGATCTGTTTCGGTCCTTTTCAAGCATCAATGAAAAAGACCTCACAGCTTTTGCAATTGTACTCCCTGTCACTGGGGCTCCCAATTGTCCCAGCCAGTTCCAATTTTCTATGAACTTGCAGCAACAAAAGTTATCGTCAAACATTGCTAAAGATTCGACAAAAACACTGAAGAACTTGTAAAAACATTTACTGCTGCTAAATGCCATTACAACATCACTGCTGCTGTAATTTTGCAGCAGCTAATCCTCTTCAGTGTCTTTCACGTGGCAGGTGCCTCTTCGAGGAGTCACCAAATGCATCAAGAAAGCTTTGTAGTGAGTTGCTGGATTCAGCAGGGTCACAGAACATATTCTTTGCTGGGTTGCTGCTCTCACCTGGTGGCAACTTCAGTACTGGCTCGCCTTCAGTGTTTGCTTTGTTTTTGGATCCACTCGGCTGGAATTTCTTCGGATATTCTGTGAGTAAACCACTTTGGAGGAAACTGTGTACTGCATCTTGGGCTTCACTATTGTCCGGAACAGACTTCTGGAACCCAAGTTTTTCTCTTATGCTAGCTGCATCGAGTAGGGTCTGCTTGATGAAGGACGACGAAACTGCGTTCCTTAACTGTTGCAGCTGTTTCTCTCATCCTTCTTGCTGTTGTGCTCGCTCGTACGCCATTTCTGCTGCTGCAAAACTCGATGGCTCTATGCGGTAGGCGTTACTAGAGTTGGTACCAATCTCAACTACACTGTTCTGCAAGTACAGATTCATGTGTTTGGCTGGAAGATATGCTCCTCCTGGGCGTGCCATCATCTTCAAGTCCGGCACGTCCAGTTTGCCTCCAATCTCAGCTATAATATCCCCAATAAAGTCTGCCTCATGCCTAACAAACAGCAAACAAATTGCATTAAAGAACGAACATGGCCCCGATCAGATATTGCAAAAATCTAGTGGAAACCATTATCTGCGTTCACAAGTTGATTTCATAGATTTCAACTACTTCGAAAGAAAATAGAGTAAACCTTGAAAAGGTCACAATGAAAAGTCATTCCAAGGAAAGAATTATAGAGGAAGTTACCGATCAGCTAAAACCATTCCACTTAAACCTGCGACTTCTTTGAGCGCTGCCCTCCACCCTTTGACCTTCGTGCATTCGTCATGCCTCAGAAATGCTTCCGCATAACTTCCGGTTTGCTTCCTAACGTCGGATGGATCCACGCGATAGAAAACGGGCAGAACAATGTGTCTGGAGGTTTTCCTTTGCTCCAGAATCATCACGAGTTCATCCAGGCACCACGTGGAAGACGCGTAATCTTTTGAGAATACGATGATCGAGCTCATGGACTGTTGAATTGCCTTTTCTAGTTCCAATTTGACATTTTCTCCTCTCTCTATGCCATCATCATCTCGGAACGTGAGAAATCCTGAACGTACCAAAGCTCCGTACAGGTGGTCCGTAAAAGTTTTGCGAGTGTCTTCGCCTCTGAAGCTCACGAAGACATGATATGTGTATGCAGAAGTGGCAGAAGAGGCTTCTTTGGCTTCATCACCACCCATTGGCACAGCTCTACGCGACTGACGATGGAGCTAATGAAATTCAACGAATTGACTTGCCAATGTGAGTTGATTAACTATAGGACGAAGGAAATGCATGATATAAATGATCACCGTTTTATATCATCACTGGACCTTTTCTTGATGTCTAAATATATTTCTTTTACGCATCGATTATTGTTACTAACTCATCTTGATTACTCACTTTTGAACGGTTTTTGGGTTCCGCTCTCGCGAAAAGTTAACGTTTAAAGTTCAATACGCACCAAATCAGTTAAAATATGATGCATGGACAAGTCACATGCCGTGCCGCGCCGCGCCTCAGACACAAAAGATATTCTAAGTGTTGGAATCGAAGTCACGTGCTTGTTGTCGTATATTCACTTCTTGCCTTTGCCCTCGCAACATTGCAACTCGTCGGACTTTGCCGGGAAAGCCTTGTCTCTGTCCTTGTTCCGTTCCACATCAACATACTTAACATTTGACAATGATTGTATTTTTTTATGGCACCTCCACCCATGTCATTAGCATCAACTGTTAATTGCACTTCTTTGAAGTACGGATCAATGGTTAGGTGCAGTTATGTGATATCACATATCAACTCGTTCGTACTGTTGTTCGCACTGTCCCCTACTATGAGTGCTTTTCTGGTTTGATTCAAAACATGTCATCCACAGCTGATTGGAGTGATTTAGAAGGGTATATATCTTACATCTTACGGCCTGGCCAGAGAAACTCGAGCAAAAAACCTCAAGAACATGCCTCAACAAAAATCTGACCCGTTTTGGATTCCTAGTTTTTGTTGTTGTGTACATTAAAACTCAAAGTTCATTGACCATCATTTATGAAAAGGTAACCTAAATTCTCTGTATCACACTTGAGAGTTTGTTTATTGTGAAGAGACTTAGTTTTTTGTGATTTGTTTGATGCTTAACTCTTTGTACAGAAAGCTCGATCCGTTGACAAAGAACCTCATCTCA
The DNA here is from genome assembly GCA_033070095.1 of Escallonia herrerae. Lineage (NCBI taxonomy): Eukaryota > Viridiplantae > Streptophyta > Magnoliopsida > Escalloniales > Escalloniaceae > Escallonia > Escallonia herrerae. Next base: position 129,575 of record JAVXUP010001818.1, on the reverse strand, counting down.
GTGACAAATAAAAATTTAGCAACAGCTCAGAAGGGCCTAAGAGTCTCCTCTTTGAAAGCTTCAAAACCCTCAACAAAAATTTAGAATCAAACAAAAGCAAGTGGCAGATGCAAGGTGGTACAAGTAAAGGCTAATCAAGAAAGCAAATGATATAAATATGGGTGCTGGTGTTCAAGCCCACAGTTGTAAAGTTGTGGTCAGAACTCAGAACTCAGAAGTGACACAAGCCGAAACCTTATATGGCAAAGCCCATAGAATGATAGCAAAGCCCATTATCAAAGAACTTATATTCAAGACAATGGGCCTTAAGAGCCCACAAGAGAAGTGTTTCTTCTCCTTCAACCTCGGCTTACCCGTTAGAAACCAACCGCCGACTTGTCGAACCTCCCTAAACTGGTTTTCGGGCTGAGCAGACGGGCTACCGGGCGCCGTCGAAGATATCTCCGCCATCCGATCAACCTGCACAGTGGCGCTCCGCCCTCTCCAAAACCATATGGAAGCCCTCCGCCTGACACTTCCCCTGGATAATGGTCACCTCCCTCATCATGAAAATTCACGTCAATCAACTTCCACAGCCTCCTCAATAGCGGCAAGAATTTCACGATCAAGCTGCCCCCGGCCACTGACGTCAACCGCTGCAGGGGCTTCCCGTACGGCTAAGTCATCGCTCTGGATGTAAACAACAAGGCGCTGCTCATCAGCCCGCTGACCCGAGCCCAGATCTATTTCCCGGAAGTGCCTTGTAAAACCCTACAATGTCTATAAATACCGTGTCATCCAGAGGGCAAAACCATCATCTGCTGTTGGTGGTGACTAGAGATTATCACGGTAGGAAGGAGATTACCTTCGAATGCAAGGATTGGACTAAAGTGGAGGAATTGGGTGATAGGATTTCGTATGTCAGCGTTGCTAACTAATCGATGCGATATCTATATCTGTGGATGATGTGGATAATTACAGGAGCATTTGTAAAGTGTAGTGAGTGTTGGGGGATATAGGTACACGATGGAGCCGCACGAGCAAGGGATGTCGATGAAGCAGGTGGGGTGGATCATCACCGTGTATGACATGGATGAGGAGACCGTCGTGCATACCTGAGTTTGGGGAGATGAAGTTTGGTAGGCCTTCTGGCTTGAACCTAGCTTGGTTCAGGCAAATTGGTACTTCGTTTTGCGCCTCAACTTGATTATGTTACATATTGTTTGTTGTTATGAACTGAAAATAGATGATAGGCAGAATGTACCCGTGCTCTGGACTCTTGTGTTATGATGCTGTCTATTCTACGTAAATACTTTTGGTAGCAGATATGTTGAAAGGAATCCCCATATTGTCGTCGTTTTGGCTGTTTACATGTGTTGTGGGATAGGTTTATGGGAGAGATTTTTTCTTAAACGATCTTGTTCTTGTTTGACTAAATCAGTACGATGCAGCTGTCTCCAAGTCCGGCTCTTTGGGTATGCTTCTTAAAGTCTTTATGCCTTGGATGGTTAACTCTGGACCGGAAATTCTGTTTTTGAAACTATGGGCAATGAGAACATCTCCTTGCCAATAGCAGCCCTTTGAAAGAACAACATTGCCTGTTGACGTGTATATTATGTTGAATACTCATATGTCACTGCTGTTGAGGATTGAATTACAAGTTATTTAAGAAGTTTCAGCTTAATTCCAGCTCAGTCTATCTTCTCCTTTTAAGCCTAAACTTTGTGGGTGCTGTTATAAGACCCCTGACAGAGGAGGGTCTTCCTTCCACCCCCCCCCTATCTTTTCTCCTAATTTGTAAGTGCCACAAGTTGGTGCCTCTATTTCGCATGCATATGACACGAGTCTGAACATAGCATGAAGCAATTATCTCACTGCTGTCTAAAAGGAGGCATTTAATATCATGGCTCTTGGTTCTTGCAAAGGTGCTGGTGGAAAACCAAACTCCTGGGACTCAATTAGCTTGAGCGCCTTATTCTTTGAGTAACTCTAGCACATTACCAGGCCTGCAGAATTTATGGTATAGCTCTTATCCAAGGTATGACTTTTGAGATTATCTACAGTGGATGGGGTTTGATCATGGGACGTGAGATGCTTGTGAGCACTTGCCGTTTTCACTTGGCCGGGTTGAGAGCCACTAAATGGGTTACTACCGATAGACCCGACAAACGGGTAACCCAGCCGGGTACGGGTAAAATCCGGCCGGGTGCTAGTTAATTCGGGTCGGGTAAATTTTATCCGTTTTTCTGGGTACAATTTTTTAGTGTCCGTACCCTAACCAGGAGGGCCGGGTATTACCCTCGGGTCAAAGACCTTTTTTTAAGAGTATTTTTTTGTTCTTTTTTATTGCTACAACAATTACTGAACAATTACCTCTCGGCGATTATCTTTCTCAACTCCACTTAATCATTATCCACAACACAACCATTTCCATTTTCAACTGAACACAATACTACCAAAACACTTAAAATACATACAAAAAATTGACACAAACGAAACAATACAAGTAGATCTGAAAAAAATTATATGGTAAACAAAAAATAAAATGAGTGTTAACAAAGTTATCAAAGGCAATCACAAACCACGATCGGAATCGGAGGTTTAGACTGATGTAACTTCTGTCTTCACTCTAGCCTGATCGGAGAGTGGCTCGGAGCTGTGGCTGTGACGCATCCGTGGCGGAAATACCGGGAGAAGCAGAGTACTCGGCGGTGAATCTAGCGGCAGAGCAGCAGTCAGCAGAGTACGCTGCGGTGAATCTAGCGGTAAAGTACTCGGCGTTGAGATAACGTGAGAAAGAGCGACGTAGGCGTCACATCGTGACTCGAGAGAGCGATGTGGAGAGAGTGAAAGAGAGAGCGATGTGGGGAGAGAGAGGGAGGACGGGAGGAGCGGCGCAGAGGAGAAAGGAGAAAAGAATGAACATGAAAAGAACGATTAATGAACATGAAACCCTAGCAGTTGGCATTTATATGCTAAAAATTCGGGTAGCCTGGGTAACCCGTACCCGACCCGGATGCACCCAAAATTAACGGGTCGGTCCGGGTATGGGTCGGTTTTCGGCGGGTACTCAAAATATGTACCCGTACCCGGGGTTTTTAGTCGGGTACGGTTCTATCCGCGAGTCCGGGTACATTTTTGCCAGGTCTAACTACCGAGGAAACTCTGCACCTCTTAGTGGCCTGATTCGAAAAACCTGGCGTGGTCGTTTCTCTTCAGTCACTAAATGTGTTGCTCTCGACTACTCTTTGTACGATGTCATCGTTGTAAGCTTTTCTCGGAGGGTGAAGAGTTGGAAAATATGTAGGGTTAAATAGCTAATGACTCCTGTACTATACACGCTGTGTGATTTGCTCCCTCTACTTCAAATTTAAGCACTAAACCCCTTACAGTTACGGAAATTGGGCACTGTAGACGGATCTGTTATGAACTGCTTGAATTGACCAAAATACCCTTATCTCCTTACCCTATTTAGCTAAATGCCGTTGTTCCAACTGAATTCTGGCACCTACCCAAATCTCCAGCACCTCCTAACAGTCTGTCAATGTTGGACTCCCTTATAACATCCCTTTTCACCTAGATCTACCATAAAAATACTATATCTTACCAATGGAAAGATATAAGGAAAGAGAGCTAGGGACAAGAATTCCCATTCCTATCCTATCCAAATCTTCCTTTTTCTTTATATGGTGGCTGCGGAGTTTGTTTGGCCTTCATATCAAAAGGAATTAAAGCTCCTAGTTGAAGGTGCCAACAGAGGGGGAGGAATATCGAGAGCACGAGAGAAAGACAGCGACAAGAGGACGAGAGAGATTTTCTGATCTTCAGTGAGCGATAGACGCCGGAGCTCCAGTCACCATCTCCACCACCGCACACCCGAGTCCCAATATGTATGTCGCAGACTCCTCGCCACCAATCGACCAACCATGCTACGGCCACCAATTGATTGGCCCACCCATGGCCGACGTTGGAGCAGTCCCTCCACTAGGCATCCATGCACGCCGCCGCACAACCACCACTCCTGTCGCACGCCGTGGCCACCAATCGGCCATCCAAAACCATACTGAGTCCTAAACCCTAATCGATCATCAAGCCCAATCACCACCGCTGATCCATCCGCTCCGCCGCTAACTCCATTAGCGTGGCTGCACAACCAACACTCATGTTGCACGCCGTGGGCCACCAATCAACCACCCAAAACGATACCTTTAGTTGAACCCTATCTTCAAAACCCCAATTGATCATCAAATCCAATCACCACCACCGGCTACCCACGACTCCCAATCACCACCGCCGGCCACCATGACTCCCAAGCCCCGCCACCAGACACCCAACCTTAACCAATCGTAATTGCAACCACAACTCGGGGAAGGGGAAATGCAGAGAAGGGGAAGGGAGTGAAGAACATGTAGAAGAAGATAAAAATGTCATTTTCCTAAGAAAACCGTTAGTCAATGCGTTTGTTGACCCCGCAATGTTAAACTTGATGTTCTCCGTCAACTGTGTCTAATTTTCGTAACTGTGAGGAGGTTTAATGCTTAAATTTAAAGTGGAGGGGGACAAATTACACAGTGTGTATAATACAGGGGGTCATTAGCTAATTACCCTAAATATGTAATGTACAAAAAATCAAGCGGTCATTTCTTGAGAAGTCTAGGGCACTTTTCTAAAGAGTTGAGAAATATAATATAGTTGCGGAAATACTGCACCCCTTCCTTAACCTGTTTGGATAAACCCAGTGGGGGTTGCATTTCTTCTCAGAGTCGCTAAATGGGCTACTCTCGAGCAAGCTTTGCTCTGGCTCCATCCGGCGGGCACTTCTTTCAGTTGTGTTTCACCGAGTTAGGTTTCCAGAAATTCGGTACTTGACAATCTTCATCTTCTTCAAGAAGATCCAAAAAAGTAGGCGAGGCGCACACATCTTTTATTTGGTTTAGCAGTTTTCTCAGTTCTTTCTAGCTGCAACTCTTGCAGCATTTCCACGTCACAAACTGTGAAATTTGATGGCTATATACAGTAGGCATCACTGTAGTTGGTACCAAATTTCAACTATGCATTTGAATCGTTTAGTTTATCCCCAAACTCATTTACAGTTTTGTCAATAAACTTTGCCTCTTGCCTAACACATTTGAGTAATAAACATGAGAAAGATAACATGAACTCTAGTTGTAAATGGCTATGTCGTTGCCTTTGAGTTCAATGACTCGGTTACCTGCTGCAAAGTTTCTCTTGTGACATTTGGATGTATATTTCAACCAAATGAATGAGTATAGATAGATAACAATCATAGACGACCGATCCTCCCTGGAAATTTCTGTTTGCGCTAGACCAAGTAAAAGGTCACATTTTCTATTTGGGCAACTTAGATTCCTTAATTGAAACAAGAAGCAAAAGGTTACAAGGTTAAGGTTAAGGTACAAAGTAGGGTGTTCTACACAAACACCACAAAACCATAGCCTTTAACTGTTTTATTCAAATCTTACTACAACTCTAAAATGACCCCTCCCGTCTTATTTAATCGTGTCGCAGTTGACGTTCAAGGAGACGGGGAAGCCGACTTTGATCTTGCAAGCAGTAGGAATTTGGCTCAAATACTTGTCCTGAACTCCGGAGAAGTTCTTGACACCGTTCTTGAGGCACCGGCATATAGCCTTCTTGTCATCTAGGGACCTCACAGTACCCGCCAGTTGTTGCAGCCCATTGCAGCATGTCGGAGCCGGCTTTGCATCCTTCCCGGTGGCAAACTTCACGCAGGAAGCCGCCTTCATGGCCACGTCGCCACACGATACCGCGTCGCTTACGTTGGCAAGGAAGAAGAGGACAGAGAGGAGGAGGACCATGGAGACAAAGAGGCTCTTCATTGCTTCAACTGTTGTGTTAACTATTAGCTAGATGCTTGATTTTGACGGAAGCGGGGTGGTGATTTAGTGGGTTTTTAAAGGGAAGGAATTGGCTCATTTGGACATTGGGGTTTGGGAGTTTTGAGTTTCCCAATGGGATCAATGGATAAGCCTGCAGGAAATTAACATGAAGCTTGAATTCTGATTTCTGGGAAAATGAAAATTTTCTTGAGACTAGCAAATGTATTTATCACTGCTTTATTTCAGCAAATGTATCACAGTTCTATTGTAGTGGCACATTGGCAGCTAACGTTTGCACCTGCTTGTTCAAATAAAAGGTCACAAATAGATAAATGTACTGCTCAAGTAAAACAGCACGCACGCACACAAATTACAGAAAATTAGCGAACAAATGACACCAACTATATGGTTGTGGAAAACCTTTAATCTGAAGTGAAAAGAAAGATGCAGACTAGACCTGAAAAATTGTTCCACTGCATCAATACTTCCTCAATGCCAACTCATGAAACGTTATCACTGCTTGCAAAATTGTCCACAGAAGCACAAGTTTTAAGGAAGCACAAAGCTCTCTTTTCCAGACTGTTGGACTGCGTTTTGTGGTACTGAATTGTTTACGTTCCTCTCCTTTCTCTACCTCATTGTCATCTTTAAACATCGTAAATCCTGAACGTAGCAACGCCAGGTACACATGCTTGGAAAAATTGGTGCGAGTGTCTTCAAGATCGAAGAGACGATAAGCGTGTGTTAAGCTATAATATATAGCTCATGTTTGTAGCAACCAGTTTTCTCTTGGAACTTCAGAGGGAATCCTTTCCAGCGCAGCCATTTATATCCTTGAGGACATCCTTCATATCTTCCACAGAGTTTTACATAATTGAGCTAGAGGAATCTTAAATTTTGCATTCCTTCATTGGGACGTAAATTACCAAGAAACTTCAAAATCCACGATCTTAAATTTGAACCGGACAGGCTTTGAGGAGAAAACCAATCAGAGTAGGCATCAACATCTAGATCTTGGAGGGTACCGTCACAAACCTGGCAAGTACACTCTCCAATTCTCTGTCACACCTCTTAGTGATAACTTATCACGTTTAGGCCGGTTTGACACTCATTTTTTTTTTTTCAGTTTTGAAAATTGAAAAAAATAAACGCGTTTGATAACCATTTTTTTCTTAAACCGAAGAAAAAAAAACTCCAAAAATAAGTTTTTTTTTGAGACCACCACCACCCTCCCACCGCCGGCAGCCACCTCCGGCGACCACAGCCGGAAGCCACCACGGGCCACCATCACCTCAAGTTCGGCGGCCACCACCGCCGGCAGCCACCTCCGGCGACCACAGCCGGAAGCCACCACGGGCCACCATCACCTCAAGTCCGGCGGCCACCACCGCCGGCAGCCACCAACCACCGTCGGCCACCGCCACGCCCCACCACCGCAAATCACCACAAAAAAAACTGGGTTATCAAACACTCACTTGTTTTTGTAAAAAAAAAAAAATTAAACTGCTTTTCAAAATTTTTTTTTGAAAACTGAAAACCAAAAAAAAAAAAAAGGTTTATCAAACAGTCACCAATTGATAATTTCACTTTGAAATGTCTTAAAGATGATCATTTTGTATTGAACAAACATCACAACAAGTCACAGAGCCAAGCCAACCAAGACAAATGTGTTTACTGTAAGAAACAAAAGAGCATTGCCCAATAAGAGCAGCAGAGAAGAAAACAAAAGTCATCTCTAGAAGACTCTGTGCTAGGCTTTACCCCGAACACACAAAGGTGCTTAGATTGCTTGCAACTCATATTGAAGAATCATATCCAGCGACGTCCACGTTCATTCTGTATACCTGTAGTCCAGTTATCGCATAAATGCAATTGCTTTTGATGTTTACATGACGCGAGGTTACTTTGAAAGACGCTGAATAATTACCACCCAGGGAGATCGCATAATTCCCTCTACTTCTTTTGATCCTTTAGTATTCAGATCGTACTTGTACACCTCGGACAAGTACTCTGCGTCCACATTTCTTCTCCATTGCCATTCAAAAGCTTTCCCCTTGTACTGGTTCTATGAAATAATCCTGTTACGAATAAGTTCATCAGATGCTGCTCCGTGGCAAAGAGAGCCTTAGACCCTCACTATTCAAGGAATTGTCTTGGCAAAGAGAATCTTGGCAGGGAAGAGAAATCTCTGAACTTTACTTTATTGTCATCAATATCCTAAATCACAAGATTTCCATCATGACAAACTCCAAAAAATATATCCTTGTAGCACATCAACTCCACAAATTGAAGAGATGTATATAGGCGAAGCCACCCTTCATACCTCGAGCTACATATAGAACTCCATACTTTTTGCCTTCCATGACAATAGCAATGGTAGTACCATGCACGGAATATGGCCTTTCTAGTAGGAGGGTTTTTCGTATACAAAGATCCAATGGCCATGGTAATAGCGGGAAAGTGATGAAAACTCGAGTTAAGGGATTGATGACTCGAAATTTGCCATCAAAACCTTGAGTGATGACCCAACCATCTAGAGAACCCCAACAACCGTTTGAATGTTCTGCGTCATGTCGTACAGATTCTTCTGGTAGATGCTGCAGTACCCTTTGCATTCCGACGGGTACCTGCACATTTGGGAATGTATCAACCATGGAAGGTAAAAAACCCTAGACAATAGTACTTCTGCGCACGGCAGATCGACACAAGCTGCACACAGCTTTAAAGGAAACTGGATCCTCCACCGCAACTAGCCGGCTAGAGATAGCCGTGACTAGGTCCTGTGGGAGTTGGGACCAGTATACCAGTCTTCCTCTCTCCTTTCATGAGGTGTTTTTCTTTTCTTTGGCCATGAAGTCTGTATACACAAATTTCGTGTCTAAACTGTAAGACAATAAATAATTGTACAAAATTTAATTTCTCAAATTTAAATTAATAGTTATATCACTCTGTAATTTTTACACAATAAATGTAAATCTTCTGATTCGATCTCCAGTTTGATCACGATCCAAGGGCTGAAATAGTTTGATCTTGAAACGTAAATTTTGACTTATTCAATCTTCACGGTTGAAAGATCGTCTAAGCGGCGCTTGCTCGAGGGCTCCGAAGCTTTATCCCGAACAATTATGGCGATCCTTGACTTGTAGAATCGTTGATGTTGTAGGCAAATTCTTCTTCGATTTGAAGTGAAAGAGAAATCGATCTTTGTGACTTGGAAGTGCTCGATTGAAGAACAACCATGGGTTAGTGCGTATTGTTCTTCAAATGAAACACAACCTGAGAGACGACAGCGTTTCGATAGAGCTTAGGCTTTGATTGCAGAGACCCTGTATGTCCCTTCTTCTGTACCCCAAGCCTTCTATTTATAGGCAAGATGGTAGGCTTAACTTTGGAAAACCTGTGATTTGAGTTTTGACTTTGTAATTAAGGAGATTTTTGTCTCCTCAGTCATTCGATTTGATCAATTAAATGGATATTTGTCTGCATTTAATTTTGAGAATAATTTTAGTCAAATTTAACTTTTCTAGAGCAAGACCATGGGCTGGACCACATAATTTTATATGGTCTGGTTCTTCGAATTTAACTTTGGTTCGAGCTCTTTCTTTTGTTTGGCTCCATTTCAGCTTCTTGACCCTCATTTTCTGCAACGCTGAATATTTGACCAGTCAATTAACTTTTACATCATTGACCAAGCACAAATTTTCGCTGTCTACAAATTGCCCCCACTTCAAGACTTGGGCGGTACTTTTCCTTTATCGAGTACCGTGGCAAGACTTGAAGTATCTCTCCTTTTTTTTTTGGTTTGGGCCTTACACCATGAATTTGGGGCGGATCCACTTGTCCGAGGCTTGATGTCGTTTGTGTAAAGAACCCAAGCTACCGAGTCTTGGTGGCAGCTTAAACTTTGGTGATCTTCTCTGATAACGAGATGATAAACACTCCATATTACCGTCTTGTTTGCTTTCATGGTGTTGCTCTACTTCCGACTACATCTTGCGTGTCATGATGGCCTCACAAAACTTTCTTGTAGTCGATTCTCCGCCCATTGTCATATCGATGGTTGTGTGCTCACACAGTTTGTTTATTGTTTTTATTCTTTTTTAGCATTTCTTTTTGTATATATGGGCTTTATCTAGCGTCAACCCAAGGCTCGCCGTAACTGAAGTGAGGTGGCAGAGCTCAGGGTTTCGTGCCTTTATATACCGAGCCGTGAACCACAAAGTATTGTGTGTGGGCAGCTGTGATTTAATCCTTAAGACCTTGGATCTTAGTGATCAACTGGTGCACGAATTCCATGTACCAAACAGTTTTGGTGGCGGTGCTTGTTCATGCCGCGCATGTTCGTGTCTACGCAGACCCCCACATGTCTGAACAAATTGAGCAATCAGCCAAGCTCAAACCCAAGACCAACGTCGTCGCAAGCTGTCCATTTACAGCGTCGCAGGCATCTATTAATGCCACTGCCCGAACCGGTTTTCCATCACCGCCGTCGCTAGCTTTGTTGTCGCCAACACTATTTAGTCGGCGGAATCTGGTTACTTTCCATGCCAGCGGATTCGTCGAGGCCACCACTGGCATGGTGTTGGCTCTTGTTGCTGATGGGAATGTCGTCGGGTCTTTGATGAAGCGACTACAACACACGGAGGGGCGCCGCATTTTTCTGCATCGGCCGTGTTCTGGCCTAAATTTTTGCCGCCAAGACCTGATAGTTTCGACCTTTGCCAGTAGCTGCCGCGATCGCTGCTGGGTCATCCGTTTCCATCTTGCCACCGCCGGTGAATGCTGGTACTTGCAGTATCTCGGCTCATTAACCTAGCCTTCCTCTTCCACGCATTTAATCTTAGGGAGATCAATAAGCTTATGTTCAAGTACGAAGCCTAGTATTCCTGAGACTTCTGAGTTTGAAAAGGGATAGACTTTTTATTCTAGCTCTTTCAACCTTGGCCATTGACTTTCTCTCCCTTGAGACTGATTTTTCTTCTTGTCTTGTTTCTCTTTTTTGGGTTTGTTGGAGGTCTTTAGTGAAGTTGGAGTAACAACCATTGAATCTTCTGTGGTTGCTCTTGAACCCTACCGCCATCTCGCTTCTCTGGTGTCTTCACGGGGGTCACCTATTGATGGGTTATTTCCACCATGACTTGCTATGGTGATTTCCATGTTGTGGCCTCGTGTTGCCAGCTCCTCAAAGGTACTGGGTTTGTTACCTTGTAGAATGAATAGCAGCCCCCAGTGCATGCCTAGCATACACATTTCTACAGTAGAGGCTTCAGACAGTCTTTCTTTACAGTCCAAGCTCAAAGCTCACCACCAGTTGATGTAATCCACTACAGGCTCTTCTTTTCGTTGCTTGGTGTCTGTGAATTCCATCATACTCACATAGCGGTGGGTGCTGTGAAGTAATTCTAAAATTCTCGCTCCATTTCTTCCCAACAGTTTATCAACTCGGGTTCCAAGTCAGTGTACCAATCAAAGGCATTCCCTTTTAGAGATTAGATGAATTGCTTCACGAGGAGGTCTTCTTCCGTTCGAGCATTGTTACAAGTCTCAATGAAATGGGCAATGTGTTGCCTTGGAATGCCCTTCCCATCAAACTGTTGGAACTTAGACGGTTGGTACCTAACTGGCATCCTTATGTTGTCGATTCTCTTTGTATAAGGCTTCGAGTACATGAGAGTGTCGCGAGACGGTCCTCCATATTGGCCTTGATTGTGCTACTATCATGTCTTGCAGTTGCTAGATAGACAGAGAAGCGACGAAGATGGACTTGGTCTCTTTAATTTTATATTTGCCAGAGGTGGATGCATCTGGATGCTCGTTGGTATTAGCTTGCTTGAGAGCCTCGTCCGCGTCATCCATGTCGCCTGACTTTGATTCTTCACCCTTCTTTGATTCCAACTTATTCATTAAGTTTACAATCTGAAGATCTTTTTTCTCTACCGTCTTTGTCAATTTTTCAATTGCACGAGACATAGTGGCCAATTGCTCTTTAAGTGAAATGGCACTAGTCATCATAACCAGCAAGGTGAAATGATGCTCGAAAGTATTCGACACCGTTAACATATAGTGGAGGCTTTAATTATCTTCTTATGGAAAAGGAAATGAGAGGCAGAATGGTTCCACTAGGCGTGCCATAAATTTGTACACACAAATTTTGTGTCTAAATTGCAAGACAAGAAATAATTGCATATAATTCAATTTATCAAATTTAAATTAATGGTTACACCACTCTGTGATTTTTACACAATAAATGTAAATCCTTTGATTCGATCTCCAGTTCGATCACGATCTAAGGGCTAAAATAGTTTGATCTTGAAACGTGAATTTTGACTCCTTCAATCTTCACAGTTGAAAGATCGTCGAAGCGGCACTTACTCGAGGGCTCCAAAGCTTTATCCAGAATAAGTATGGTGATCCTTGGCTTGTAAAATCGCTGATGTTGAAGGCGAATTCTTCTTCGATTTGAATCGAAAGAGAAACCGATCTTCGTGACTTGAAAGTGCTCGATTAAAGAACGGCAATGCGTTAGTGCGTATTGTTCTTCAAATGAAGCACAACCTAGGAGACGACAGCGCTTCGGCGGAGACCCTGTATGTCCCTTCTTTTGTACCCCAAGCCTTCTATTTACAGGCAAGATGGTAGGCTTAAATTTGAAAAACCCGTGATTTGAGTTTTGACTTTGTAATTAAGGAGATTTTTGTCCCCTTAATCATCCGATTTGATCAATTAAATGAATATTTGTCTCCATTTAATTTTGGGAATGATTTTAGTCAAATTTGACTTTTCTGGAACAAGACCATGGGCTAGACCACATAATTTTATATGGTATGGTTCTTCGAATTCAACTTTAGTTCGAGCTCGTTCTTTTGTTTGGCACCATGTCAGCTTCTTGACCTATATTTTCTGCAATGCTAAATATTTGACTAGTCAGTTAACTTTTACATCTTGACCAAGCACAAATTTTCGTTGTCTAATGGCATCTAAGGCTTGGCTAGGGTTTCTGCACAAATAAGCAACCTCAATGAGAGATGATATATGGCCAGAGGTTAAGATGTCAAATTAGGCCTAGCAATTCCGGCACAATCACATTATACTAGTTTTGATCCTGTGCGTTACACATATTTATATACTTAATAATATGAGAAATCTCATATTTATATACTTAATAATAATTACAAAATTGGTAGTAACAATAAGATAATCAAAATTTTATTTTTACCTTTTTAAAAGAGTTCTCATACCAATTTTTTCGTTAGAAATGAACTTCAGTCATAATTGTTCCTTTTTAGTGACAAAAGAAGATGAGAAATAGTGTACGAAATAGTTTCTTCTAACTAATAACAATTGCGGTGATAATGCTAACAATAATAACCCGTGTGTTAAGATTGTATTACTCAAGATCACCAAGAAAATATTAACTGTACGTAATAACTAATTGAAAAAAATGAGCGCATAAACTATGTAGAAAAATTTCAATTAAATGAGAGGAAAGAAATTATAGTAGTTTAAGAAAAAAAACTGATGGAGAATATTGTGTTTCCTAAACAACAAAAAAGATTTAAGATTAAAAAAGAATATACAGAAAATTATTTTGTCTAAATTTAGAAATTAATGAAATTGTAAAGATATAAATAAAATTTTTGAGTGGGGCATGTTGACATAGAAGAGAAAAAAATGTAAAATCTATATAATTTGTTGAATTTCAAATGGAAAGAAATTACCCAAATAAGAGAGAGAGAGAGAGAATGAATACCAATATTTATTATAAAGGTAAGTAAATTTAAAATATGAAAGTCCATTTCATGGTAAAAATTGGTGCATTGATAAGTAAGAATTTTTTTTATATATCACGTATATAGGACGATATATAGCATCGGTTCAATGAACGCATCACAACCTTTGGGGATATATATATATATATATATATATATATATATATATATATATATATATATATATATATATATATATATATATATATAGAATGTCTGGCCAAATAAATTGTGGATTAAAGGCTTTATTTACAGGTCTAGGCAAGCATAGGAGGCAGCAAATCATGCACAAGGGTATACTCCAAGTAACTAGTGCAGCTAGAAAGTAACTGGTGCGCCTGATAAAAAATCTAGAAAAAGGAAAGTATACATAGAACCTTAATTTCGTGCCCGCCGGTTCCAAGAGTCCAAAAATGGTGCTGACAGGCCTCGTCGTCATTTTGAAGTACAGTCCGAATTTCTCCTATTTAATTAGTGTGTGTCTCATTTATCTTAACTATGATTGTACTAAAAAGATTCAGAAGAATGTATATAAAAAAAATTATGTATATGACTTATTGCATGTGACTCGCGTAAACTATCAAGCATAGAAACCTATCTACAAACGATTTACTATTAGTTACCAAATGCTGTCAAAGATGTGGTTTCCGCCGTGTCAACTACTGTCTTATGAAAATTCATACCACCGAAAGGAATCATATGCGAAGAATCTTTGCGCTATAGATTACAAAATTGCGATATCCATCAATATATTGCAAACATAGTGTTGCGAACCCGTCTCTTTTGCAGTTTTTTTTTTTTTTAATTTTTGGTAGCAGTGGAAGACCAACCATAAAGAGTGGCCTTTTCAATAATGAAATTCGGCTACGACTTCCTCCCCCTGTAAGTACTTTTCCTCAACAACTTTTCCACCCGACACCTTTTGCACCCTCCTTGTGTATTTATTTCTGTCTGGGGGCTTGTTTGGGTAGTAAATCAGAGCATCACGCTTGATTGAACTCGGTTCGGCATCTTCAGTGGCTTTGGTCTCCTCAAGAATGAGTTTGCTTGAAATTTCTTCAATGATGGTTCTAATAAACTCCTGCTCTTTCCTGATGATTTGCAAGTATACCAAGTATAAGCGTGCTCAAGTACATTACAAACACAGGATCGTACAGAACATGATGTTAAAGTCTAGAGGTAAAACATATAATTTGCCATTTATAATTGCTCTTCAGCTCAGTATATTTGCACTCTTCCCACTAATTTCTTGTCTCGAAATGCTTCATTAGAGAGAGAAGCTCTCGTATCGCTAGGGGTCTAGCAAGTTGCATTTTATGAGTCTGGTTTGATGGTTTCAATTGCATCAAAGTCTTGTTGCTACTGAGGAAAAATTCTGAACAACAGCGAGGATAAAGAATCGAAGAAAGAGTACCTATAATCAGCTACGTTCGAGTTGTCCATCCCTGCCAATGCTGCAGCTTCTTTTAGTGCTAACCTCCATGAGTCCACTGTGTCCTCCTCAAACCGCCTTCGGTACATTTCAAAATCATGCTGAAAAAGCCCTTTTTGAGTGCTAACCTCGGCCGGTGTCAAATAGTAGAAAACAGGAAGAACAACATGTGTTTTAGTCCTCTTTTCTTCGAGGATTTTGAGTAGTAAATCAAGGCACCACATGGAATAATCATCATCTCTTGAGAAGAAGATCAATGAACTTCTTGACCGTCTCATTGCTTCCTCCAGTTTCAAATTACTGTTTTCTGCTCTCTGTAAGTCGCTCCCGCCTTGAAATGTGCGAAACCCAGCATTCACTAGAGCTTCAAAGAGGCTTTCGATGAATTTGGGAATCTTTTTACCTCCAAAATGCAAGAACACGTCGTAGTTTGGTTCCTCCACATTGACTTTGGGAGTTGCAGTTTTGCGTGCGGTCATGCTCATGTTCTGTTCCTCCCTCTTGTGGGTGATGACTTTAGCTTTAGCATCCTTAATGATAGCCTTGATAAAGTTCCTTTCAGATCTAGCAATTTGCCATGAGTTCAGTTCATAAGCATAAATCACTCTTTTCATAATATCTGTTAAGTATCTTAAAGCTTAAGCTGCTAGAGAATGGACCAATAATGTTATTATGCTCAATACTCCCTCATGTGCAAGCTCCTGAATGCATGTGAAGAGACAAATCAAGTTAAAAATAAAATGAGTCAAAAATAAATTGAGTGCAATTAACACTATGATAAAGAGGGACCAGATATGCAAGCGGCAATAATCGAACCTAAGGCCTTACTAAATTATGATATCATGTTAAGTTACTAATTACTCTAAAAGCTTAAACTGTGAGGAAAAGAGCCCAACAACGTTATCATGCTTAGTAATCTCATTAACCTAGTTTGGAACTTAAAAGGCACTATAAATTGCAGGCATATCAGAAATTTACAATTACCATCATCATTAGTTGAGATGTCTTTAGGAATCATTAAAAAGAAGCTTGGTTAGATTTTCAGTTCATCTTTTGTTGACTTCCAAACTAAGAAGATTTTTTTTTTCTATAAATAGATTTTTCCCATAGTCATTGGTGTTTAATCGTAAGAAATTGGTATATTTGAAAACAGGAATAACAATTTGCTTCCTTTTGCTGCCTATTGAACCCATCGTGAAAGGCACGAATTCCGAGCCTGAAATTACTTATAACATGAGGTTGATAATCGCCAATCATGTTGTTAAGATGTATAATTTCACTGGTGCAAACTCAGTCTCTAAAGCGAAAGGGTACAAGTTGCATTTCTAACAACCGATCGAATTGCTCTTATTCCTAACTTTAGATGTGAATACTTTGGCTGCAACTCGGATGATAAGAAGACAGTTACAATTATCGGCAATAACTGATCGCTATATATATATATATATATATATATATATATATATATATATATATATATATATATATATATATATATATATATATATATATGCTCAGTGGCATTTTTGTTAAATCTTCAACAGCAATTTATAGTACCATTTTCTTGTTGCTGCCAAATCAGTGCAATAAAAATATGTTGGCGACAATCATTAGTTCCTCATACCTGAGGATGGGGTTCTAAACATTTTCTTACATCCGAGTAGTAGCAAAATTTTTTTGCAGTTCTTAATTAGTCAATCCTCATTATAAATCTATGATGAGTAATAAAGGATTCGTGAGGAAAAGTTACCCAAAAGCTGCACCTGGGTATACCATCCCTTCCTTTTCCAGACCTGCAAATGCTTTAAGTGCTGCCCTCCATCCTTCCACCTTAACTTCGCTCTCCTTGCATAGGTGCTTAGCAAGCTCAGCCGCAATATGCCCCGTCTCCTTCGAAAGATCGCATGGTGCCACATGGTAGAAGATGGGTATAATCCGATGCCCTATCTTCTTCTTCTTCTCCAGGATCTCCTGTAGTTCATCAAGGCACCATCTGGAAGTAACGTAGTTGATGGAGAATACAATTATCGAGATCCTTGACCCTTTCATGGCTTTCACCAACTCTGTGCTAATAGATTCCCCGGTTGTCGTCTTGGTATCTTTAAACGTGCGAATACCTGCACTTTCTAAATCATGAAAGAGGTACTCGGTAAAGGTATAGCGATTGTCTTCACCTCTGAAGCTCAAGAACACATCGTAAGCAAACTGAGCAGCCATTGAAGCTAATTTGATCGGTTTGAAGGTATATTTTGTCAATGTTTAGTGCAAGTTCATTCTTGGCTACATATTTCGTTCTAGAGATCTGAGACTTAGAGTTCACACTGGATCTAGCTTCACTATATTTTAAACTAAAAGTTTTCAACGAATTTTATTGGGTGCCAAAACCTACTCCATTATCTTATTGCTTTGGTGGAATTTTCTCAGTTGCTAGCATAGCAATTGAGCAATGGCCGGGGCCGGGGAGCCAAAGCATGATATCTCAAGAATCAAATACTTAGATAACTAAGTTATCTAAATACACGATATATGTATGCAGTAGTATCATGCAGACAATAGTGGAATAACTTTAAGAGTTACCAAAGTTAAATGTAAATTCGTTCAAAGTATTTTATAAGTAGTACTAAAATATATTTATGTGTTGATGGCAAAACTAATAAATTATAATTTCATAAGAAAAATTTTGGTTGCTACCCGAGTTGAAAGAATCTTCCTCCTATCTCCCATATGACGACAATTAATGATCGCTAAATATTTCTATTGATTTTGATCTGGTGACGTTAAAAAAATATTGCTAATAATTGTTGCTGAAAATGTTAGTAGAAAAGCCATTAGAAGTGTTTAATGACTTTCTACTGTCACTATATATGGGGAGAGGAAGACTCTTATGATCTGGGTAGCACTCAAAATTTTGTTCATTTCATAGAATACTGAAGTAACAATGTTGTTTCTGTTTTTTGCCTTAGGATCCGCAAATCCAGAGTTTGAACTTACATTTTACTGGATGCAACTCTTCTATTACTGAACTAAGAAAGTTATAAATGCAAGTCAATATTATGTACAACCTAATGTTGGCCGAGAAGACTCACATAGGGTCTCTTATTCACAAATTGATCGCCAGTTTTGATAGATAGTCTCAATCTTTTGGTAGGTTAATAGAGGTGAATTGTTATTCGATATTGTGTATCTCAGACTTAAGTAACTTCCAGTGAACTAATAAAAAAAATAGAAAGAAAAGAAAAGTAATTCATTCACAATTGATCGATTAATGAGCTGGTCAACTTGGGGGTTCTTCTCGGGATCATCATGATCTTAATAAATTCAAATAACAGTGTGTGACCACGAATAAAGAAACAACACTTCAAAGGTATTACATGCTCTTCTATATTGTACAAAAGCTAAGCTATTGTATTGCAAGTGGCAGCGTACATAGAAGACTGATCCATGGTTGACGAGGCCTTTTTTCTAAAGAAACTCAACAAGAAAAATGGCTATATAAAAATGTTGAGAAGTGTTGTTTCTCTTGTCCTGCAAAAGGTTCGATTGTTGGTTACAGACAAAAGCTTTGCTTTATCATGGCGTATTTAACAGGAATAGCCTACTATTTTTTGTACAATGATCATTAGTGGTCGGTGTTCTGCCACTGACATTTTTGCAGAGATCTTTGGCGACTCCTTAGCGGCACTTCTTTATTGTCAAACCCGTGAGCATATTAATCGATCATAATTTGATACTATATGTGAGTTGTAATTTTTCTTATTGCTTATGCCTTGAACACTATTAAGAGCTTAAGATTTAAGCACGAGTGGTAAAGATCTGGAAGCAAAAATAACATCCAGTCTCACACAAAGTGTAGAATATCAGATGATCTCAAGTTTCGATCCAAATGAATTGAATAATACTCAGGTAAAATTTAATGTCAAACCCAAAAGCATTCTCAGAAGTAAGAGAAGCCCACTAAATATAAAAGTCGAGCCTAAACCCCACGTTTTGATTAGATGTTTTTGCAATGTAAGGACATAAGATCAAGGACCACAAGCTTAGACGCCTTGCCTGACAACATGGTGCCTTCAATTTATTTGTAGTGAGAGGTCCAACAAATTCCGATTCCTTAAGTACAACAGTGGGGCTTTCCTGCTTTCACTTATATGGCCTTTTTGGGATAAACTATCCAAAGTAGGTGCGGAATTAAATCTTAATCAACTTCTAAAATCATCTTTATGCTAAAATTAGAAATCATTTAAATTTGGCATTTATAGAGTATGGAACAGCTAAGCCTAGAACAGCTAAGTTTCATCTTAATTTAACATGAATATTAATGTTTCACTTTGATCCTTTATATATATATATATATATATATATATATATATATATATATATATATATTTCTTTCTTTCTCATTGATCATTAAGTGCAGAATATTATGACTCCGGCCATTCAGAGGGGCAAAATTCCTTTACCGTTATACTCAAGATTTTCTTATGAGTTATGTTGATCAGATCATTTCTAGCATCTCTCCACATGAGAGTTTATTTTATCTTCTTTCGATCGCGGTTAATAAATTTTCTTTGGTAGCAGGGAGGGTATCCGAAAAGTGAGACTATGCGTGTCATTTGCTTGCTTCTTTTTGTAGCCAGAGAGTTTGTCGTGACGATGTTTCATTGATGGCTTGACTCAAAACAAGTTGTGTTTTGAAAAAGTACTTTTATTTATCCTCCATAATTTAGCTATTTGTTTTCTTTACACAAGGTATAAGTTTTTGTTGATCTTGAATTAACTGCAAAAGCTTTAGGTTCTTAAATAATAAAAAAAAACAACTTTGCAAAAATTGGATAATATGTTTTCAAAAAGCTAATTCCAACTTCTTTCAAAGTTAGTTCTTTCAACATTAAAAAAACACGGCCACAATTTTTCTCGGGGCCTAGTTTTTTGTTTATGCATATTTCTATTCGTCAGATGCCTAAGACTAGCTCGCAATTAATTAAGATCCAAGTGGGCATTTATCATTATTGTTCAGGTTTGTTGTTTTCATTAGATAGCTCAATCGAATCAAAATCATATTTGTAGGATGCCTGAGTTTTTCTAAATTTTGTTCCGTAGCTGTCCGGGTTGCACCCAAAGGCTTAAACTTTACATTTTTTTTTTCTAAAACTGACACATAACTTTTGCTGAAAAGTCGTTACATAACAAACCTTAACAGTACTATTATAGAATCGTTTAACTTTTCTCACTAATCATATATAACAACAAATATTACGGTCACAATTTCAAACTTTTCTTAGGGTTGGCTATGGCTGAAAGGACTTTGGAGCGCGGCCACCGGCGGCAGTGGTAGCATTCGGATTATAGGAGTCGAAATGGATCTATTTGAAAGAATTTAAAGTTATTTGCGGCTAGCAATATTTTATTCAAAAGGACATCTTTGAAATAATATCACAACCCAGACGAAAGCACTCCCCTTATTACACAAAACTGGTCCCGGAAAGTTAAGGCTAGACCAACATATAGGCAAAGCACAAATTCTCATTCCAGCATATATTTGAGTGCTCCAATTTTATCCAGCCTCACAAACTGTTTCACTCCCCATAAGTACCTCCCTTTTACGAACAACGCTGGTAGCTTTACTGCAACACGACTCTCGGTGCGTCGTAGTACCACATCTTGTAACTCCGACATCAGGTTTCTCCCCTTTGAGATGTCCCGCTTCTCGTAGGCGACACCGTGGCGATTGGCGATCCTTTGCACTTCTGCTTCGTCGTCCATCAGTTGCATATCGTCCTGATCTCCGCTAGTGTAAAGCACCACCTTGTTGGCTCCGCCTGGCGGGCACTTATCTGGGAAGATATTGCCTTTTCCACGTTGGATCGAACCGGCATCAATGGCGTCGAGCTCCTCCATGAGGTATGATGACTCATGCGCCAGTTTGTTAGCAACATCTTCAACAATATTGAGGATGGTCTTTTCCTCTCTCCTGGAAATTTGCAATAACTCAAATGCACAAGACTACGAGAAAGTACTTTTGTAAGTTCTCAGCAAATTCTGTTTGTTGGCTCCCAAGGGTTTTCAATAATTTATCAGAAGGATTAGTTTGTGACATTCACTTGAATTTCCTAAGGTCTCTTTACTAAATTATGCCATAAAACCAAAGCGGTTTGTAATGCTTTGACAAAGCATAATTAACGAGTGAGAAAGGGCTTCAGAAGAAAATACCTGTAGTTAAAACCTGCATCTCGGAAGCCCGTTACTGCCATAGATGCAACTTCTTCTAGTGCAGCCTTCCACTCTTCCACCTTGTCCTCTCCATGTCGCGATTTATGGCTAGCAAATGCATATGCAAAAGGCCCAGTTTGCGTCCTCACCTCGTAAGGTGTGGCAAAAGTAAAAACAGGTAGAACCACATGCCCTTTAGTCCTCTTGTATTCGATGATTTTTAGCAGTAAATTAAGGCATTCCGTGGAAAATGCATAGTTCTCTGACAAGATGAGAACTGAAACCCTTGACATCCTCATTGCTCTCTCCAATTGCGAAGTTACATTTTCCCCTCTCTCTACATCCTTCCCGCTTCTGTATATGCGAAAACCTGAGCGCACCAGAGCATTGGCCAGGGTTTCCGTCACAAACAGTTTGTAATCTTCGGCCTCGTGATGAAAGAACACATCATAAGTACGCTGATATGTGGTTTTGGCTTCCTCCTTTTTGTGGGCAATAACTTTATCTGCTGTCTCTTTAACAATTGCCTTGATAAAATTTCTCTCGGACCTGACAAATTGCAATCAATATGACATATAAGCAAGGTTAAGAGACCAAAAAAAATATACTAGTATGGAAAAACAAATTAGGGAAGTGGATCCTGATGCACTGCTACCAACAGTTAAGAACATGCTACAGTTGGTGTATTAATTTGCCACGAAAACTATAATTTGACCCTCTCATTCCTTGATAAAAGCTCATCAACTAGGTTTATAAACAAGGCAATAAACTTTCTCAAAGAATCGAAAGAAAATGAAAGAGGAAGAGGAAAGTTAGTTAGTTACGCATAATCCGGACTTGGGAAGACCTTTCCAACCAGGCTTCCGAAATCTGCAAGTGCTGCCCTCCACCTAGTCACCTTGAGCTTGTCATTCCTGAACTGCTTTTCATGTGTAGTAAAAGCTTCTTCAAGATGTCCGTTCTGCCTCCTGACTTCAGATGGATCCACATGGTAGAAAACAGGAATAACTCCGTGCCCACTGCTCCTCTTTTTCTCTAGGATCTCCAGTAGTTCATCAAGACAGAATGGGGAAGAGGCATATTCCTTTGAGAAGACAATTATAGAAATCCTCGACTCTTTCTTTGCTTTCTCCAAATCTGAGTTATTACCATTTTCCCCTGTCGTGCTCTTCCAACCTTTAAACGAGCAAAAACCCGCATCCTCCAAAGCTCCATCGAGGTAGTCGACGAAGTTCAAGCTTAAATCATCGGCGTGAAAACTCAAGAAGGCATCAAAACTGAAGTTAGGTGCCATTGAGCAAAAAGCACTTGGATGAGAGATAGTTGCTAGCCTGTTTATATAGTGTGCATTGAGATCATATCCTGAAACGCGGAGTCTAATTTACACTGGATCCAGCCCTCCGATAAGATGTACATACAAAGAAGACAAATTAATGTTGGTTTAGAGGGCCCACATTTAACCAAAACTAATAGTTGGTCCAACTTGGGTTCTTCTTAATGTCAACGTAATGTCATTCAAGTAAATATAAGATCTGAATGCACTTGAAGAGAAATATAAAATAAAGGTGTAAACGGAACAAGGCATTTTATTAAGGAAGTTATTAATTTGCAAGGCAATGCGTGTAGAAGACAAATAAATGGTGGGTGAAGAATTGCGTAAGGAAGCTTAAGAAGACTTTGGAATTGGACAAAGACCCAGATGGATGAACCAGCTAGACATGAATGGATACGGAAACCTTTAAATTTTAGGGTTCTAGAATGAGGGACTTGAGTTGGCGACAACATACCACCAACACCACCCAGCTATTAAGTCCACCCTGGAGTTAGTGACTTGCTATTTAACTGTATGCATGGTTCAAATTCTATCCTTGGAACCATTGTTCAGTCTTCGGTTACGAAGAACCCTAATTTTATCAGAAATTCTTGTTCTGGGGTTGCTTGTGCTGTTGGTAGCAGATCTGGCCTCCCTAGTACACCCCCCACCCCAACCCCACCTCATATAGTGGGTGGTTGAGGAGGCGTAAGGTTGTGGAGTTGGTGGTGGGCTGGTGGTTGGTGTTGGTATAATGCAACTTTTAATTGCTTAGCGGAGTTACTATTTTTCTCTGCTTTTGATGAATTTACTTTTTGTATGGTGAATTTTGTTCATTAAGAAATTGATGTTTTCCATTTCTTTCGATTTATAAAATTGAGTGTTCAGCCTAGAATGCCCCTAGTCAACGATTGCCTTAACACCGTTTGTTTTCATGAAAATTATTTTTAAAAAGTAGTGATCGTGCACGTAATTTTTTTCCGTACATTATATCGTTTAATTTTGGATAATATAAGTAAATGACATTAAAATTTTATGATATACTGTACAATTTTACACGACATACATGTTGGGCATTAAATTTTGCACAACCTCGAGCTTCATATGATATCAAACTATATCATCTCCTTGTCTCTCTAGCTCTTGTATATTGAGTGTTCTTGAAGGCCTCTGTCTCTCTCCCCCACCAACCTCCTGTGGGCGTGTACTCATCGGGGTTCACTCTATCTCGTTTTTGTTCTCCCTTAGTGTATTCTAATCTAAAAAATTTAGATAATCTGGTTTTCTTAGTTTTACGTGCCTCCAACTTTTTGCAATGGGTTGACTTTGCAGTCATAAAGTTGACGGCAATTCTCATGGCATTTAATTTGTGATTTGTGTTAGTTAGATAATTTAGTGTCCTTCACAGGATACGCTAAGCTTGTTGTCGCTAGCAGGAGAGTTTGTTGTGACGGAATCTCGCCGGTGGCTTAACTCAAAATAATGTTGTCTTGGAAATGTACTTTTGTTTATCGTCCAGAATTTGATTAATTGATTAAACGTAACTCTTGTCAGTATAAATGTAAGCACCGGCTATAACTTTTGAATTATGGTTGTTTGTTCTTGCATACTTCTTTATTCAAGTCGATGAACAATAGTCGTTCATACCTAACAATTAATTTAAGATTTAAGTGGGTATTATATATTAATCAATATAGTCAGTCTAATTGAATATATTTTTTTTTTTTTTTCACACGTTAGGTCAACAGTACGAACAATAAGTGCAATGATTCTGGATGTTGCCCTAGATGTGGCCTCCATTCTGTTCAAAGTACTAGGTGAGGATATTTGGATTTAATGGTTATGGACTTACGGGATGGGGGTCCGAATTTTGAGAAAGACTATGTTCGGTTATCATTTTGTTCCTTTTTTCACCTAGCTATTAAGGATGAATGTGCGATGCACACCAGAACATTAACACTTGAAAAAATAAGATTAGGCTATATAAAAGTCATAACTCCATTTATGCTCTAAATTATAATAATTAATTTTTTGTCGTTCAAATATATATCTTAATATAATTGAAGTCAAAAGTACAAGTTGAAATTAAGATGTATATTCATAAGGATTGCTCTAATAATATTATGAGTTCATCTAAAGAATATTAACAGTCTCCCAACTACCTTCATCTTGCATAACATTTATAAAACGTAAAAAAGTGTACGTTAATTTGATGTCAATGATGGCTCATCATCGAATAATGATCTTATCTACAATTCTTTGAAGTAAAAACAGTTCCTTTATGAGTAGAGGAGGAGTAACTAGGCGAAGTTGTTAAATTGCCATATCCTTCTACGTAGGAAGACTTATTTTAAATTGATGCATTTAATCTAAAATAAAAGGTTTAGAGTTTAACAATTTATCTTTATGCCAGCATTCATATACTCGGGGTTTTTTTTTTCTTTAGTTTTTAATCAGTTTTTACTCGTTTATGGTGTGGGTGTGTGTGTGTGTGTGTGTGTATATATATATCTATTTTATAGTCCAACTTGAAGAACATAATAATTTTTGTATATGTATCACAATCGTCCTTAGGCACACTCATTTCATCAAATGTTTTTCATATTTAATTAGAGAAATATTTACTATAAGATTAGTACTTAACACATTTACTCTTTAATTACTGTAAGATTGTTTTTAACACATTAGCTATACGTTTAGATTAGAGAATTACTATCATTTGTATGACAGACTTAAGATATGCAATTAACGCAACATATATATTATACAGACGCACAAACACGTGCAAACATACATACGTATACAATATCGGGTTTTAAAGCTGAATATAGGAAAGTTAGAGGAAAAAAATAAGCATGTCTAGTGTTTGTTGAACCATGCATATTACCAAATATTTATTAATTAACAATGTAAAAGGCTAAACCTTTTTTCTTTTTTCTTTTTCAATAAGTAAATTTATTGACAAGAATCGCCAAATCAAAAGGAGGCAGAATCCTTACATATAAGCTTTACACGTGCTGATCAGCTATCTATACACAAATAGAGTTGTCAATGGGCCGGGCTTGGGCAGGCCCGGCCCAGGCCCAGCGGGCCTTCAATAAAATCAGGCCAGGGCGGGGCCTCACAAATAAAAAATGGGGGCCGGGCCAGGCCTAAAACCATGAATATATGGGCCCAGTTCAAGTCCAGGCCCTAGGCCCAATATTTAGGGCCGGGCTTGGGCCGGGCCTGGGCCCAATCCAAATTTTTTTTTCCTTTTTTCCCAACTTTTTATTATAAAGACTTCTTCTTCAATAAAGGGCAAAGTTTTTGTAAACGGACCACTGGGTATACAATCACTTTTTCACGAATTAACCCCATTTCGAAAAGGCAAATTGATGTTGATTGACCATTAACCACGGATTAAATACAAAAACTAGTTGTTCTAGCCCATACATACTGATTTTAAGTGCAAAATTCAATCTCTTTCGTAATATGGTGTAAAACCTGTAAATGTCAAAGAAAAATAGAGTAGATCAAACAAAAACAATAACGAGATCGATGAAGATAAAATAACATATTTTCTTGTTACATTCAAATTCTTTGGTCATTTAAAGAAACATGAGATTATTCTTCAAGGCTCTTTAACACGTCACCCACTTCATGAAATTAAATTTAGAATTCAATTCACCTCTTTTGGTTTGAAACAAAAAGAATACATAATTTTTATTTATGTTTAGAATACATGATAATTGTTTTTATAATTATTCCCTTAGCTTGTGATGTAGAACACAAAGCAAATTCTGTAAAATACATTAAATGAAAGCCCACTCAGAAATCATCAAAAACATGTCACAGTCACCACACACCCATACTTCTCATATGTTAAAGAAAATACTGATCATATGAATTCAATAACACCTCAAAAACTATTAATTTAACTAAAAAGATCCAAAATATCAAAAAAATAATAATGTAATAAAATAGACTTCAAAAAAAATAGAAAAAAAAATTAGGGGGGGGGCTAACGGGCCAGGCCGGGCCAAACCCGGGCCATTTTAGGGCCAGGCCAAAAAGGGCTGTTTTAGGGCCGGGCCAGTTTCTCAAAGAATTCGGCCTGGCCTGGCCCTGGCCCAAGCCCTAAGGGTTAGGGCCAGCCCGGGCCCAAAAACGGGCCGGGCCAGCCCGCAGGCCACCCGGCCCATTTGACATCTCTAACACAACAACAAGCTGTCTATGAAATCTAAAAAGGCACCATAGGACCTAGAAGAGCCGTACTCTACCCAGCAGAAAAGAGTGGACAACAAAGAAGCCTTAAGAATAGATAAAGGCTGTTCAATCCCTCAAACGCTCGCATATTTTCCTCTCTCTCCAAATGCAAAAATTCCCGCCATCACTGGATGACAGGCTCTAAGGATATCTTAAATACGGTGGCACCCATCTTCTATAACTTTTATTCAATGACAACAGATTATCATCATTTTATTATCAAAAGGGCGGACCCATACCTTTTGAAGGAAGCACACTTTTTTGTTACTTTTGTTTGCCACGCTCGCACAAATATCTATCAAGATTGGGTCGATGATACTTTTCGGATGTAGGCCTGCTTTATTTTATGATGATAGCTTGTAAGTTTGTTGGGTGCCCCGATAGGATTATATGACTCTATACCCCGATGTTGGCTTTATTTGTATTACATCTTGTATGGCCCTAAGGTCGTGGAACTTCTTTTTAACTTATCTATGCAATTCTCTTATTACCAAAAAAAAAAAACATGAGTAAAATGCGTCTATCTTGGAAGAAAATTGTTATAATCAAGTCGTCATTTGAGAAAAGTTAGTTGATCTACGTATGTCATAAGATATTACAATCGTCAAGGTTTTGCATAATCTATATCTATATAAAGCATCAAGTTGAGGATGTTTATAGATGATGAGTTCCATAAAAAAAATGAGAGGGACATCTATGTATTAAATTATAGCATTTATGAGTAGTAAAAAAATGGATTTGCTAGAAAAATTTAGATTCTAAGCATGTTAATGACAACGAACATATGTCCACGTACATATTAATTGTGTTTTGAATGGCAATTGAGTGATTTTTAAACATAAGAAGGGTGTTGTAGTCCACGAAATAATTCTTTAGATTCATATTTTTATATGTAGTATAAATATAAATCGTGTTCATTTAGCCCTTTATATGTAGCCCATTTTTGGCGGTGTAAACAATAGTAACAACTTCACTAACTAATAATCGGAAAACATGA
Source organism: Escallonia herrerae (assembly GCA_033070095.1). Classification (NCBI taxonomy): domain Eukaryota; kingdom Viridiplantae; phylum Streptophyta; class Magnoliopsida; order Escalloniales; family Escalloniaceae; genus Escallonia; species Escallonia herrerae. The sequence goes on along the minus strand of JAVXUP010001818.1, from coordinate 101,770 downwards.
CCTTATTAACCAGAAGACACTTGGCTAGGTAGACCTCCTTTAACGGCCTCTCCCAATTGATTTTTACAAAACATGACCGACCACCTAGAAGAAAGCACTTCCCTTTATTAAACGCGAAGTTCTGAACTTGACTTCAGGCGACCACACCATGAGCAGTGTCTCGAGAGATTATCATTTCAGCATATTTTGGGCACCCCAGTTTCATTCAGGCTCACAATCTTTTTCGCTCCCCACAAGTACCTACCTTTTACGAACAATGCCGGCAGCCTTGTTCCGCCACGGTTTCGGGTGGGCCGCAGTACCACATCTTGTAACTCCGCCATCAGATTTTTTCCCTTGGACACGTCCCCCGCTTCTCATAGGCCACACCTGTGGCGATCCAGGATCCTTTGCACTTCTTCCTCGTCCTCCATCATTTGCATATCATTCTGGTCGCCGCTGGTGTAAAGCACCACCTTGTCGGCTCCACCTAGTGGGCACTTATATGGGAAGATCACCTTGTCCATGCTCTACCCCCTTCAATACTGTCGAGCTCCTTCATGAGGTATGATGGCTCCTGCGGAAGTCTTTTGGCGAACATTTTTTGAGATGATCTTTTGCTCTTGCCTGCGTGTATGCAATCACTAAGAATGCATGAGCCGTAAGCACGGATATAAAAAATTGTATTGCAGGCGTATTATAACTATGACATCCAATTCATATTGGTGAAGCTGAACGGATTCAAGCAGATGGCACATCTCCATCCACCTATTGTATGGCTGCTGGAGTCATCCATCCGATGCCTCCAATACTTGCTGAAGAAGCCTCTTTGCAGACCTTCTGTTGTCAGTAACTAAGTGCATCACACGGCACGTCCATCGGAGGTGGATACATGTCAGGAGGTTGATAGTGGTGGAACGGTGGCTAACTCGGGAGGTTAATGGTGGTGGAGCTGTGGCTAACTCGGGAGGTTGATGGTGGTGGGATGCCAGCCAAATCATCAGAGTTGACGCCAACTCTAAGATATGAAGATTTAAGTGCACACCCAGTATGCGTTCAGCAGAGAGAAAAATGTTACAGGTTAGGGGTCAGGAAAACCATCATGGATCTGTTTACTGATGAATGTTTGATGGTGAAGGTTCCAGACAATTTCTAGGGAATGTTCAAATCTGCAAAGAGAAGAGACCTATATCTGGGAAGCCCATTCTTTGCGGAGATGCAACTTCCTTCAATGTTGCCTTCCATTCTTCCACTTTGTCCTCCCCATATCGTGATTTATGGCCAGCAATAGCATATACAAAAAGGCCCAGTTTGAGTCCTGACCTCAGAGGGTGTGGTATAAGGAAAAACAAGTAGAACCATATGTCCTGTAGTCCTCGTGTTCGACAATTTTTGGCAGTAAATTAAGGCATCCGGGCGAAAATGCATAGTTCTCTGACAAAATGAGAACTGAAATTCTTGACATCCTCGTTGCTTTCTCCAGTTGCAAAGTTATATTTTCTATTCTCCTTATGTCCTTCACGCTTCTAAGTATGAAAAAAAATTAAAGTCACCTAAGCCTTGGCCAGGACTTTGGTCACAAACAGTTTGTCATATTCAGCTTCATGATGATAGAAGACATCACATGTATTTCGATATTTGGTTTTGGCTTCCTCTTTCTTGTCGCCAATAACTTTCCCCGCAGCCTCTTTTACAATTGTCTTGATAAAGTTTCTCTCTAACCTGACAATTTGCAATCAATATGAAACATAGGCAAGATTAAGAGATAAAAACAAATAAAAAGTACAACTTAGAGAAGTGGATCCTAATTCACTTCTTTCAGCAGTCAAGCGCACGCTATATCTTATTTTATTACGTGCCTGACAGATGATTTGCCAAGAATTTATCCGCCACGAAGACCAAACGATTTGTTCTTCTGATGCTTGATAAATGGTCATAAGCAAGGTTTATAAACAATACAGATACGTTTCTCAAGGGAACGAAAGCAAATAAAAAAGGAACGGAAAAAAAAATTTTAATACCCATAAGCCGATGTTGGGAACTTAGTTGCAGGAAACTCCTAATATGGTGACGTTTCTCTCTCGGAAACTCGCTTTTGCGATCTCAAGTTAGGAGCTCCATGGAATCTTGTTCCAAGCTAATATGAGAACTCGATCCCGTTAGCTGGATAGAGATGCATGGAACAAGTGAGAGAATACCTGAAAATAAACCCTTTTCAACTCATTCCTTGTTTCTCTCTTCCTTCAAGTCCTTAAAGCCTCTTTGTCTGTTGTTGTTGGCTATATAAACTATACTAAAAAAGTGATAATACTCTTTACGCATTTATTTATTCAAGCCGCTCCCAACCTCAGATTCTTCATGGTACTTACGCTCCCCCGCCCCTGTTCCCGCTCCCGCCCCCGCCCCCGCCACCACTTTGTGCAACTAAGGTTGGGAAGACCTTTCCAACCAGACTTAAACTTTGCAAGTGCTTCCCTCCAATTTGTCACATTGAGCTTGTCATTCATGAATTGCTTTTCATGTATTTGAAACGCGTCTTCAAGATGCCCTTTTTGCCTCCTTACTTCAGATGGATCCACATGGTAGAAAACAGGTATAACCCCGAGTCTAGTTCATCAAGACAACATGGATAAAAGGCATAGTTCTGTGAGAAGACAATTATAGAAATCCTCGACTCTCTTTTTGCTTTGTCCAATTCAAAACTATTTATAATTTTGACTCATCTCCGTCTTCCTAACGTTAAAGGAGTGAGAACCCGCATCCTTCTAAGCTCCAGCGAGGTAATCAGTAAAGTTCCAGCTCGAATCGTTGCTGTGGAAACTCAAGAAAGCATCAAAATTGAACTTACGTGCCATTGATCAAAAAGCACTTGGATGACAAATCGTAGCTAGCCTTGTTTATACCATGCATTGAGATATACTAAACCCCAGAGTCTAATTTATTATTCACACTGGATTCAACTCTGTCATCAAAATGCAAATAAATGAAAAACAAACTAATGTTGGTTTAGAGGACTCCCAGAATTAATAAGTCGGTCCAACTTGGGTTTTTCTTAATGTCAACATAATGCTATTCAAGTAAAGTAAAGGTCTGAATGCACTTGAAAAGAAAAATAAACTAAAGGTGTGAAAGCGACTAGATGATTTAAATAGGCAAATTATTGATTAGCAAGGCAATGGCGTGTAATGAGTTATGAGACTAATGACAGTGAAGGAAGAAACCTTAAGAAGACTTTGGAATTGGAGAAAGACCCAGATGGATGAACCGGCCAGATATGAATTGAAAAGAAAACCTTTAGATTGTAACATAATGCTATTCAAGTAAAGGTCTGAATGCACTTGAGAAGAAAAATAAACTAAAGGTTTGAACTTGAAGGCGACTAGATGATTTATATAAGCAAATTATTGATTTCAAGGCAATGCGTGTTATGTCAGCGAGGGAATTACAAAGAAATCATAAGAAGACTTAGGAATTGGAAAAAGACCCAGATGGATGAACCGGCAAAATATGAATTGATAAGAAAACCTTTAAATCGTCGGGTTGTCGAATCAGGGAGTTGTGGTTGGCGACACTGTACCACCAACACCACCCAGCCGTGGCGTCTACCACCGTCAAGCCGCGGCCGCCATCATCAGTCCCCGTGGTCTCGTCCTCGGTGTTAGTGACTCTACTTGCTATTCAACTGCATGTCTGGTTTATATTCTATCCCTCCAACCATTGCTGGGTTTTCTGTAAGAACGAACCCCAATTTTGTTAGAAATTCTTGTTCTGGGGTTGCTTGTGTTGGTAGCGGATCTGGGCTTGGTTACCGCCGACAAGCCTCCACCCCCCGCACCTTAATCCCTAGTCCCACGCTCCCGCTCCACTCTGCTTCCTAAAATAAAAGAGGTACCGCTGAATGACAATTGGATCTTTTTTAGAGAAGTGGGGTGGATATTTGATAAAATTGAAAATTTTAATGGTAAACAAACTCAAATGTCTAAAATTCATTAGATTTAACATATTTATCAATTTCTATGTACTTACAAATTACTCTATAATCATTTATTGTCAAGACCGGTGTTAGTTGTGTTGGTGGTTGTGGTGATAGAGAAATAATGGTGGTGATCCTAGTGCATGGAAATGTGATGTTGGTAATCGCGGTGGAGGTTATAAGGGGCTACATGACGGTCGTGGTGGTGGTTATGATGGGGGTGAATATCAAAATGGTTGTTCTCCAAGTGATGTGGTGGTGGAGGTGATGGTATTGTAGAGGTGACAGTGTCCTCGTGGTGAGGATAATGTTGGTAGTGACTTTTATGGTGGTGTGGTGGTAGTAGCGGTGATGACTAGGTTGTCATACTTGGGGTGGTGTTGGCAAGGCAATAGTGGCTATGGTGGTGGCTCTAGTATCTGTAAATGAACCGAGGCGGTCACGAACGACCCGTGATTCATTATTCATTAAACTCGTTCGTCTTCGTTCGTATAATAAACTAACCGAATATGAACAAGTTTGTGGAGGTTGTTTACTAAATGAGCCGAATTGAGCACTCTAAAATGTTCCCAAACGTGTTTGCGAACAGTTCGTCTAAATTATAAATTAATTGTAATATATTTAACAAATTAACATTTACATAAAATCATATAAATTAATGCTTAAAACTAGATGTCGTAAAGTCATTTAGTACAAAACCCCAAGTCCATGGGATTAGCCCAATATGTGAAGCTCAACATCTAAGAATCTGTTACTATATAAACTAAAACCTAAACATAAACACACACAAATCACACACACGCATACAACTGTTTGCTCTCCCATCTCCTCCTTCCCTTGTCTCTCTCTCTCTCTCTCTCTCGCACACACACACACACACACACAAACACGCATACCCCTCACAGAGCGCACATAGTCCCTCTCTCCCCCCTTCTTTCTACCCACATGCACATCACAGCTTCGACAACGTCTACGATGCCATCATCGCCTATCTATGATGCCATCATCTCCTATCTTCAACGCTTCCATCTCGCCATCATTGGTGCATGCATCATCCTATTTCTACGTCTTCATCAATCTCTTTTGTAGTATTTTTGATTATGCATCCCTTTTATATCTTCTGTAATATTGTTTTTAATTTACTTTTGCTTGATTAGATTGAAGAATTGAGATTTTTTTTGCAGATTTAGGGACTTGTTTGGAGTTGAACACAAACACAAGCCGAGTTTTTGAACTCAAGTTTGAGTCGTATTGCTAAACGAGTCGAGCTTGTGTTTTATAGTCATGAACTCGAACCAAATTCGAACATTGAATTTTTTGCTCTTGACAAACTCGAGCTGAGCTCTAACATACTAAAACTTAAACATATCGACTTCAAATACACCCATGTTCTGCTTGAACTAAGTTATTATATAGCTCTGCTAGTATCGTGGAGGTGATGTTATCAGCAAATTGTTTGTGAAATGTATCATAATCATAATTATTTTTTCTTACGTAAAATTTTGTAATAACTTTTGACCACCTCAATTTGAATTGAGCGACAAGTATTAAATAAGTACAACCCGCCATAAGATATTTTGGTCTATTTTGGCAAGAATTAAGTTTTTGATTGATACAAGGTCAAACGTTTCTAAACTAACGCAATTACTTAAAAAATATAAAAACTTTTAAATTCCAAATGCTTAATTATGTTATTAAACACCAGTTGCCACCAACACCAGCCCATTTGTTATGCTCCATCACTAGTTTTCACACACACGCTCGCACGCGCGCGCGCACACACACACACACCCACAGCACATGCGCTCGTGCAAGCACACACGCTTCAAAGTGGGTTTGTAGTGAATCTGATGTGGTGATTGTGAGTTTTGTTAGTGGATCTAATACGGATGTGACTTTATGTTTGTGGGAGAGATCAGTTAGTGGTGGGATCGGCTTGGGGATAGAGATGTCAATGGGCCGGACATGGACTGGCCCAATCCAAGCCCAACGGGCCTCCAACAAAAACTGGCCTGGCCAGGGCCTGATGACTGAAAAACGGGCCGCGCCCCGGCCCAATTTTTTTTTTTTGGGTTCCCAACTCCTTGTTACTTATTTGCGTTGATGGCCAACAAGAATACATCAAATTAATTGGTTGAGATTGATACACGTTAATTTGGTATAATATTGACAAACCTTTTTTGGCCTACTAACATTATAATTTATAAGTAGTATTTTTTGAAAGTTTCAATTCTAATCAGTTTATTTTAAATTTATACTATTAGTTTAATTTGGTGTAAAGTTTTAGCATATATTTTGAAATCCTAATCAGTTTATTTCAGGTTTATACTATTAAGCTTTACTTTTTTTAATAAAGTTGAAATTTTGTTATTATAATGTACCATTAAAAACTAGTTGGAATTTACAAGAATTTAAATTTGGAGTATATTTATTAATTCCCCAGACGATCTTAAGTAATAAGTATAGATTTTGACTAACAGTTTTTCTCTCTACTTGGTCTCATATACAAAATTTTATTCTATATGTATGACTCTCATATGTATATAGGATGGTTATGAGTGAGTATAAAAGAACCTATAATATTAATATATTGTGTTTATCAGAAAAGGGCCAAAATCGAGCTTTTTTAGCGCCGGGCCAAAAATCGGGCTTTTTCCGGCCGGGCCTAGCCCGGGCTTTTTCTTTGAATATCCCGGCCTAGTCCAAGCCCAGGCCCAAAGCCCCTTTTTTTTAGGGCCGCCACTGTTCACCTATAGGTCGGGCCAGCTCGGGCCGGGGCCAGCCCACGGGCCGCCCGACTCTTTTGACACCTCTACTTGGGGATTAGTGGGGGGGACTTGCGGTGGTATTGGGTCTGGGTTTATGGGTTTGCAGTGGAGGAATCAGTAAAGGCCGGTGGGACTGTAGTCGTGGGATCGGCTAGATGGGGTGGGTTATGGTTGGTTTGTTATGTTGGGTTTATGGAGGTGGGTGTTGTGGTTTATGGGATTAGTTGATAATTACACATGCAAGGCAAATTATGTCACTTTAACTCAAATTTGACACCATGCACCACGGCGTAAATTTCTCAGAAAACAGAGATAGTGTGTGTGTGTGTGTGTATGTGTGTGTCATAGGTACTTATTAGTGAAACTTATTCAAAGGCACAATATGAGCACATCATTCTAATCTTAATTGATGTTCGGATTCTAAAAGTGCCTTGACTTTTAAGTTTAACAGATGACTCTCATCAAATAAATAAGAAACTAAAATTTCAAAATAAATCAGGGATCTTTTTATCCTTCTAGTTTCCTAAATTACTTAGGACTCTAGAATTACGATTCCGAGCTATGCCAAGCTTGGCTTCTTTGTCCCCAAGTACACAGCAACATACAGAACGTATCACTCAAAATAACTTCATTTGAAACACTATCAGAGCTTGAGTTCATGTTGTTTTAGTTTTCATGAGCAGAAATATTGCGTGATGGGTGACCCGATATCAATGATCCTAACAATTTAGGACTTTTGATTATGTCTTAAAGTAAGTTCCTGTTCTTTAGCCCTCTTCATATCAGACCTACACAATCGAAGTTTTATCTATGAGTCAAATAGGGTACGTCCTTTTAGTTTAGACTGCTACGGAGTGATTGTTCACCTATTTCTATAATCGAAATAAAAGTTAAACATTAACGTTAAATCTAGTCCACGCCGTGCATCACATTATAATAGACGGTCTCAAAGTCGCCATATATTCAATCACTCTTGCTCTATTGTATCGGGTGATTAGTTCTTATTTAACTTTTTTGCAGCTCGGCAACGACACTGTGATCTTTAGGTGCATGATCCTTCTTGTTAGTGCACAAGCATCCTGTGTGCTCTGCAGCTCGTGGACCTAAAAAGGTCACATGAGTATAGAGGTGTCAAATGGGCCGGGCTTGGGCCGGTCCAGTCCAAGCCCAACGGGCTCCAACGAAAACGGGTCGGGGCCTAGCCTGGTGACTGAAAAATGGGTTGGGCCGGGGCCCGGCCTGAAATCTGGATATATGGGCCCAGTCCAAGCCCTGGCCCTAGGCCCAATACTTAGGGCTGGGCTTGGGCCGGACCCGGGCCCAAAATTTTTTTTGTTCCAAACTCCTTATTATTTATTTGCGTTGATGACCAACAAGAATACATCAAATTAATTGGTTGAGATTGATAAATGTTAATTTGGGATAATATTGACAAGCCTTTTTTGGCCTACTAATATTATAATTTATAAGTAGCATTTTTCGAAAGTTTGGTAAATAGAAAATGACGATTACAAAGTTAGTATCCGTTAACTCTATTTAACAATGTTCCAATATAGTGACATTTTTATTATTATAACAAAGTTAGTATTCGTTATAAAAAAAGATTAATTTTTTTAAAAAAATATTGGTGTGACTGTGGTCTCTCTCTCGGCTTGATGTAGCTATGCCCTCGTCCGGTGAATGTAAAAAACACGCGAGAAAATAAGAAGAAAGAAATCAGAGGAGCACTGAGCACATCTCATTCTCACCAAACCCAGATCAGGAAAAAGGAAGAGAAATTGGAGCACACTTTCTTGTCAAAGTTCTCTTAACAAGATTTATAATTCTCAAGCATTCATTATCTTTGAAGATATATAATATAATATAATATAATATCAGAAAATACGAAAGGAAAACGCACCCTCCTACTGCATGTTTGGTGAGATTTTTTTCTCCCCTTCTCTCTGTCTCACTTTTTTCGCTTCAGTCTTTATTTCTTTCACTCTTACATGTTTTATTAGGGAATATAGCTGTTAGGGAAAAAAGTAAGGGAAAACAAAATTTGAGAAAAAAGTGGGCAAGCCCACAAAAGGGCCCAATTTAGGGCCTGGCCCAGACCATTTTTTATGAAACCTTGGCCTGGTCCAAGCCTAGGTCTAAGGCCCTCTATTTTTGAGCCTGCATTGTTCACAAGAGAACCGAGCCAACCTGGGCTTGTTCGGGCCGGCCCGCGGACCACCAGTCCATTTGACATCTCTAACATGAGTAGGTGTCATGGCCTTTATACGATACCTACTCACGTAGCACTGCCACATGGCTTCACTCGAGTAATTTGCTGAAGATAAGCTCCTCCTAGATTTGGTTTTATCAAATGTCAAAGTGGTGGTGTTGCAATTCCTCTGTCTTAGTTACGCGGGGGGTTTCTATGGCGTTGGTCCAACACGCCTGCTTGTTTTTGTTTATAATAATATTCGTCCCGGTCTGGCTGGGTAACGGTGATTCTTGGGTAGTTTACTATCCACTGCAATTGCATAGACAAGAAATTTCTCCCCCGACCCGTTATAAATTCATCGATTCAACGTGCCCAATTTGAGCTCAAATCGCCATACACCCAGAACAGAACACAGTCCAATTTTCTCAGCCACAGCCATGGCAGCAAATTTGAACTGGACCGCCGCTTCGGTAGCCCCGTTTCACCAACTGCTGACCCTCGTTTCAGACGAGGCGGAAACAGCCTTGAAGTTCAAGTCCATCCTCACCCACCCCAAAACCACCCTCCTCTCTTTACAGCCATACATCGACCGGATCGACCAACTCGACCTGGCCTTAAACCGTCCAGTAACTGAATCCAACCCGTTCATCAATCGCTTGAAACACGGCCACGACCTCGTTCGAAAGTGCTCCAAGATCGGAAGCTGGAACATTATCAAACAGTACATATACTCCCACAGGCTGCTCGATTTCGAAGAGTGGCTATTAAGGTTCTTTCAGGTCGATGTGGAGGTGCAGCTGGCGCGCGATACGAGGAAAGTGTTGGTGGAGGTGAGTGATCTGGAAGAGGAGGTGAACCGGCTGCTGGCGGTTCCGGGTCGGAGTTCGAGCTCGTTATCGGATAGGTGTGATGTGCCGGATCTTCCGGATCTTGTTGTCGGGTTGGATTTGCCGTTGACGGAGGTGAAGGGGATGGTGACGATGGACGGTGGTAGTTCAGTAGCGGTGGTGGTGGTTTCGGCTCCCGGTGGGTGTGGGAAGACCACCTTGGCGAAGATGGTCTGCCGTGATGCTGAAATTAGAGGTACTTCAAATTTGGGTCTTGTGATTTGCCCTAATTTTGCTTGAACATATTAGCACAGCAAAGAAAAGAGAAAATATAAAAACTGTCGAACATGGATATTTAACGTGATTTGGCTTCTTGTCTATGTCCACGTGAAAACAGCAAGAATGTTGCACTATAAAGTGAAAAGTTTGAAAAGTTATAAGGAAAGATCCAGTTCCTAAATTCTTCCAAACTCACGTCACTATTGTTCTCTTTGGTGGTTTTTCTCAGGCTATTAAGAAGCATTTAGCATTGAGAGCTAAATGGATTGATACACCGCGAGTTAGGCACGGAGAGCTAAAAAGAGTGTTAGGAATGTAGAACTTATGATTGTAGGCATTCAAAAGAATAGTTACCACATGTTGGCTAACTATGTACTTGTCTTCACCTCCTAAATATCTCCTTAATTCAAGGGATAAATGTCTTCAACCGTGTGTTAAAGCAATCACACTCCAAGCTTGGTAAAAGATGGTGGGTGGCTTTTGTCAATTGGAATTCAAGCCAATTCCAACAATATCTACACTTCACTTTTTGGCATACTCGGCAGAAATGCTGAGTTTTTTTTTAATCTAGAGAGATTCATGGTTTACCACATTACTTTTATGCACAATAAACAGTAGTAGCATTAATTAATTTTAACCCATAATTAATCGGTGATTATATTGACAACTTCAAAGAACTCTTGAGTTGAGCCGTGTAAAAACAATGATTTCCTTATATTGGGAAAAAAAATGTGTAGGTGTCATAGAGTGGAGTTTGGATGTCACTCTTCGAAAGCAATTGGCACTTTCCTATTGTCAGTGGCACTTTTTGTATATTCATGTACGCGCGTTAGCAGATAATGAAGTGTTACGATGTTACTAGAGCAATCATTAAGTGATCGCCCTAACTGTCCAAGTTAAGTGGATTACCCTCTTCACATTTTCACTTTACTATAGGTTGGTTAATATTACCCTTTTCTTTTTTGAGTTTTTGCTGTAGGGAGTTTCCCTTTTTTGGTTGGTAGATTGCTGATCAGATTTCAGTCGATCCATATGCTGTATAAAAAGACCATCCCATTGGAATTGGCTTTACTGAGATGGAGGAACACTTTTTCATTGTCTGTTTTCCCTAAGAATTTGTTAGGGAAAACAGACGATAAAAAAAAAGTGTAACGAAAATTTGGATGGGAAAGAATGTTTTTAGGTCAAAAGAGAAAATAAATATGTAAAAAAGAAGATGTAAATAGCACAGAAACAGTTCCTTTCCGTTATCTAATAGACAACTGCAGTCTAAAATGTGTACTTAATTCTTCTTTGGCAGGTATATATAGGGACAACATTTTCTTTGTGGTGGTTACTAAAGCGGCTAATCTCCAAGTCATTGTCCAGAAGATATTTAGACATAAGGGCTATCATAATATGTCTGAGTTTCAAAGTGACGAAGATGCACTCAACCAATTGGAACAGCTGCTTAGGAAAATTGGAGCATTTGCTCCTATATTATTGGTCTTGGATGATGTGTGGTCTGGAGGGGAATCTCTTATTGGTAAGTTCATGTTCCAAATACAAGGATACAAGATCTTGGTCACATCTAGATTTGTGTTTCCAAGATTTCATTCTACGTACAAATTGAATCTGTTAAACGATCAGGATGCCATTACCCTTTTTCGCCTCTCGGTGTGTCCACGCTATGACATCTCCTCTCTGCCACATGATCTTGTGAACAAGGTAGGATCAGAAGTTAACACTATGACTTATCTATCTAGTGGCATCATTTGCTGATTTATAAACACGTGCACTCGTGCTTACATGTTCACTAATGTATCATTAGGAATCCAAAACTTTTGCCTGAATGGATCTGTTCTCACCTTAGGATGTGCGTTGTATTAGAGTAGTAGTCATTTTTAACATACCAGATAAGTGGAACCCTAAGAAGATTAAGCTTGTTGAGGTTTTGAATGTTATAGTATTACATTTCAAGTCAAGCTTCCATTCATTTGTTTGATCTCCATCACCTTATCCCTGCCGAAGTTTTGATGTTGCCTTTTTTGGGTTATGACAACTAAACAAATGACTATCTGGGACTACTATATGTAGATAGTGGAAGGCTGCAAGGGATTTCCGCTGGCCCTTACTGTGGTTGGCCGAGCACTCTGTGGTCAACACGAAGTGATACTGGAGAAATGGTCTGAAGGGCGATCTATTTTTGATTCCAACAGTGATCTGCTTGCTTGTCTCCAAGCCAGCTTAGATGCCTTGGATGACCGTGCTATAGTCGCTGCTTATCAGAGAAAGGATATGGCTATAGTCAAGGAGTGCTTCCTGGACCTAGGAGCATTTCCCGAGAATCAAAGAATCCCAGCCACTGTCCTTATGGATATGTGGGTGGAACTGTACGACCTAGACGAAGAGGGCATGTATACCCTTGCAAACCTCCTTGAACTTTCAGCCCGAAATCTTGTTAATCTTGTGCCTGACAGGTATTCCATTTCTGTATTTGACACCATTTATGTATTATGACATTTTCAATTAAAGGAGTTGGCATGGCGATTGGGCATTTGGTGAGGGTTGGGTTGTTTGTGGACTTGCTGAATTTCTCCTGACTAGCTAACTCTAATTTCAATCGTAGGAATGATCCAAGCGAAGCCAATGGGTACTGCGAAGGGCATTTTGTTACGCAGCATGGTATACTGAGAGAGCTGGCTATCTATAAAAGTAGCCAAGGACCCATAGAGAAGAGAAAAAGGTTAATTATGGACTTAAGCGGGATTGAACTTCCCACGTGGTGGATTGAACAAGTGCAGCAACCTACCAATGCTCGCATCGTTTCTATATCTACAGGTCTGATTACTTGCTGTGTTCCTCTCCCCCTTTCGAAATGAAACCTGCACAAAATCTTTCAGTTTTGTGTTCTAGTTCCCCTAATGACAACAAACAAATCATTGATAGCAGATGAAATGGTCCCCTCAAACTGGTCGGACATTCAAGTACCTGCAGTTGAGGTTCTTATATTGAACTTCAGGTCAAGGAGTTACACCCTTCCCCACTTCATGCTTATGACGGACCAATTGAAGGTCCTAATTCTCACAAGTTATGTTTCCTCTGCTGCAAAAGTAAGCAACTTAACTTTGCTTGGCAATATATCCAGCTTAAGAAGAATCAGGATGGAACATGTTTCACTTTCGTTCTTAAGTACATGCTCAAGTCAAATGGGGAATCTGCAGAAACTGTCCTTGATTATGTGTGAGATTGACAAGTTTTTTGAGAATTATACCAATATGTTTCCAAATCTCGTGGAGATGGAGATAGAATACTGTGAAGATTTAGTAGCATTGCCTATTGGACTATGTGATACTGTCCATCTTAAGAAGCTCAGCATTACATATTGTTACAAATTAGGTGCGCTTCCGGGGGGATTCGAAAGGCTGACAAACTTAGAAGTACTGCGGCTGAGCTCTTGTACAACTCTGCTAGAGTTACCAGAGTCAATTGGAAGCCTTCAGAGATTAAGCTTTCTTGATATATCTCATTGTTTAAGACTCGGTAGATTGCCAGAACGGATGGGTGAGTTAAGGGGTTTAAGGACACTCCATATGGGAGGCTGCTGGGGACTAGATGAGCTGCCACCATCAGTAAAGGACCTGTGCCAGTTAGAAACGGTGATGTGTGATGAAGACGCTGCCATTCTTTGGCGACCTTATGAGAATCATCTCAGCAATCTCAAGATGAATGTGGTAAAAGAAGATATTGACCAGAATTGGCTTCACAGCTTTCCTCCTTGAAAACTTCAGTATGAGATATTGTTGTTTAGGGATTATATCAGCCTCACCCCACCCATACTGTAACAAAGGGCATAGTTCACTTCTGATTGTGCTAGAGCACCCAAATTCTCTTTTCAATTACTCATCATCAATAAATGGCATGACTACTGACTAGGTTTGTACTCGAGAAGCAAAGTGCTGCCCTTTTATGCTCTACTTCTTCACCCCCTCAAATTATGTGGCCAAGTGTCACGGGCTGTCCCTTGCACCTGCCTAGCACAGTGCCCCCGCGCCCATCCAGCACAGCGCCCATGCGCCCGTCAAGCACAGCGCCCGGGCGCCCAACTGCAGTGCCTGCGCCCCCCAAAAGCCAACCGTGAATGTCTGAAGATCTAAGTGTGCGTTTTAGCTCAATTTTGGTGGAGATCACCCTTGTATATATTTAAGTTTCCTTGTAAAATTTCAAGTCATTCCGAGTTATATTTCTCTAAAAAGGGGTACTATGACTTCTCGCACATAGTGACGTCCACTACTGTCACTTAGGAAAATCCTCCTAATGGTACTATATGGGAGGTCATGTACACTCATATTCGAGAGTTCCTTGCTTTGTTTTAGTTTGCCTGTTTAGTTAGATTGCACACTGTGGATGCAAACAAAGTCTTCTGTAAGTTGTAACGATGTTGTTGAAGTAATGAGAATATTTGGGGCCGTTTTGCCCTTGTGTTGAAATTTACTTCTTTGTGTACTGTTTTATGCAATGTTGATGCACTGGTTGCTGTAGATTGTTGGGTTTGGTTGGCGGACTCTTCTTGCAAGCGACAAGTCGCGTCACACACGGTTTCCTTTGTGCCATCAAGGGTCACCGTGTGTCAGGTGGTATCAGAGCCGCGGTTGCCCAAGGGACCGTGGCTTCAGCTAAGAAAATATTGTTGGATAGTTTGCTGAGGAAAACTATGGCCAACACGAAAGAGAGAATCGATGCTTTGGAAGCACAGATACATGGCATGTTCAAGAGCGACCAAGATGCTCCAGGCATCCTGAAGCAATTCTCCCTTCGCCTGGACGCGTTGGAAGTGAATCTTGAAGCCACTGATAATGCCTGATATGCTGAGAACATGGAGTGGGAGGGCAGGTTTCAAGAGCTTCAGGATCAAGTGGAACAACATGCACGGCATGTTGAAGGTACAGACTGGGAGTCTAAATTTCAAGAGCTCCAGGATCGAGTGTAACTTCTTGGTCGTGCAGTGGTTAACACACCCGCAGGGGGTGCAGAGCACTCATCGAGGCCCCGAGTGCCAGAGCCCAAGAGTTACGGGGGAGCCCGTGACGCCAAGGAATTAGAAAACATCCTTTTTGATATAGAATAATATTTTCGAGCCATCAGAGTAGACTCGGAAGCAACGAAGGTGTCGATGGCTGCCATGTACTTGGTTGGAGATGCCAAGTTATGGTGGCGGAAGAAGTGCGCAGAGATCGAAGATGGGTCTTGCATCATAAACACATGGGATATACTCAAACGATAGCTAAAGAGCTAGTTTTTCCCAGAGAACACCACATTCAACGCGAGGAAAGCGTTGTTGAAATGCAAGCACACCGAATCGGTCCGGGAGTATTGCCAGGCATTTTCTGCCTTGATGTTAAACATCAGTGACATGTTCGCAGTCGACAGACTCTTCGTCTTCATGGAAGGGTTAAAACCATGGGCTCGCACCGAGCTTAATAGACGTCGAGTGAACAACCTTAATGAAGCCATCATCGTTGTCGAGAGCCTTTCAGATTACAACTTCGAGCCACAGAGTCCCCCTCAGAGAGGAAATCCAAGCAGAAGTAATGGTGGCAAGAAGCTAGGGGGTCAAGTGCCAAAACAAAGTTGGGGCAGTAAAAGCAGTTGGGCGTCAAACTCTTCCACCCAACAGAAGAGTGGAGTTGGGTTCAAAGCCAAGCCTGACGGTAGCACCAGTGGAGAAGTGAAGAAACCTCCTTTCAGGGGTTGCTTCTTGTGCCAAGGACCGCATGTGATCGCTAACTGTCCGCAGCGACAAATGATGAATGCCTTCTTTGACAACATTGGGCAGGTGCAACGTGGGGAAGAATCTGGCTCTCAATCAAGGCATCCACCAACAGAGGAGCAAACAGACGCATAAGATTATGAAGAGGAAGATGCCCTCGGGGCCTTTCCTCAGTGGTATAATGTTGTGACAACGCAGGTTGGGAACCCCGAAAAGAGCTTGACTGGGGAAGAGCCTAAAGACATGCAGCCAAAGAAAAAGGGCGATGTACCAAGGAAAGGCTTGATGTATGTGGACATCAAGGTTAACGGGAAGGCCATCGGGCCATGGTGGACACATGAGCTACCCATAATTACATTTCTAGCACCGAAGTGAAAAGATTGGGTCTAACTCTAGAAAAAGGGTGCGGATGGGTGAAGGCTATCAACTCTGCCGCACAGCCAGTAGTGGGGATAGCGAGATTTGTTTTGATCAAGATTGGCCCATACGAAGGAAGGGCCAACTTTTCAGTAGTCACCATGGACGACTTTAAGTTGATCCTTGGGTTGGAGTTTCTGAGTGACACGAAGACCACAGTGATGCCATGCACGAACTCTCTGGCCATGCTTGGGAGTAAACCGTGTGTCATCCCGACTATATCTCCTAGGGCGGGAGAGCGTTCTATCTCAGCCCTCCAGTTGAAAAAGGGATTAAAACGGGACGAAACAACCTACCTTGCCATACTATGGTGGGACGAGATTGAAGAAGTATCATCCATTGTGGTGAAGTATTGGGGAATGCCTTAAGACATTGTCAGTGATCGGGACTCCCGCTTCACTATAAACTTTTGGACTGAACTCTTTAAGTTATTCGGATCCCAACTTTCGATGAGTTCAAGTTATCATCCAGAATCAGACGGTCAGACGGAGCGGTTCAATTCCATGTTAGAAGAGTACCTCCGCCATTTTGTTAGTGCAACACAGAAAAATTAGGTCAAGCTACTAGATGTTGCCCAGCTGTGTTTCAACTCACGCAAAAGCTCTTCGACAGGGAAGAGTGCTTTTGAGATTGTGAATGGACAACAACCGTTACTACCCCCACACGGTAAACGTCCCCAACGCTGGAAAATCTCCAAGGGCCATAAGCTTTAGCGAAGAATGGAGGCAGAATATAGATCTAGCTCACTTCTACCTGGAGAAAGCAGCCAGAAGAATGAAGAAACACGCTGACAAGAACAGGAGATCTCAAGAGTTTAATGTGGGCAACAAAGTTATGGTTAAGCTACTGCCACAAGATTGCAAATTTCTAAGGGGAAGAGACTCTCGTCTTTTGCAGAAATATGATGGACCCTTGACTATAATGAAGAAGATAGGCAAGATGGCTTACAAAGTTGATCCGCCTCATTGGTGGAGCCGCCAGCTCCATCCTGTCTTTCACGTCAGCATGTTGAAGCCATTTTATGAAGACACAGCCGACCCCTCCAGGGGCCAAATCAGGAGACAAGGACTCAAACCCAAAGCGGCAGGAAAGCGAGTTGCTGAAGCTATTTTGAATGATAGAGTGATTTCAGCATCCCGCAAGCGTCATCAGGAGTACCTAGTCAAGTGGCAGGGATATATGGATGAAGAGAACACTTGAGAACGAGAAGCAGACTTATCAGCCTACATTGACAAGATTGAAGCCTACCACATGCAGAAGTTGACGAGGGCATCAACAGCTTTATTGGGGGAGAATGTCACGGGCTGCCCCTTGCACCTGCCTAGCACCGCGGCCTTGCGCCCATCCAGCACAGTGTCCCCGCGCCCTTCCAACACGCGTCCATGCGCCCTCGCAAGTTCTTCAAGTCTCACGCCCATGCGTTCATCAAGCATAGCGCCCGCGCTCCCAATTACAGTGCCCGCTCCCCCCAAAAGCCAACCGTGAAGATCTGAAGATCTAGGCGTGCGTTTTTGCTCAATTTTGGTGGAGATCACCCTTGTATATATTTAAGTTTTCCTGTAAAATTTCAAGTCATTCCGAGTTGTATTTCTCTAAAAAGGGATACTATGACTCCTCGCACATAGTGACGTCTACTACTGTCACTTAGGAAAATCCTCCTAATGATACTATATGGGAGGTCATGTACACCCATATCCGAGAGTCCCTTATTTTGTTTTAGCTTGTCTGTTTAGCTAGATTGTACACTGTGGACACAAATAAAGCCTTCTGTAAGTTGTACTGATGTTGTTGAAGTAATGTGAATATTTGGGACCGTTTTGCACTTGTGTTGAAATTTACTTCTTTGTGCACTGTTTTATGCAATGTTGATGCACTGCTTGTTGTAGATTGTTGGGTTTGGTTGGTTGGCGGACTCTTCTTGTAAGCAGCAAGTCGATTATCACACACGGTTTCCTTTGTGCCATAAAGGGCCACCGTGTATCACCAAGGCATGCATTTTACGTTGTCAAATTTAGTACAAAACATTACTGAAAGGTTTAATCTCTACACGTGCCCCTAATTGCTGCTTAAAAGAGTCCCAAGTCCTCTCAACACCTGAACTTCACCTTTGAAACAGAAACAGCATACCTGTCAATTAGCAATAACTAGGTGAAGATCAGCAATTCGGCTAACTACTAGCCAACCAAAGTTGATATCATGCGTAGCCGCGGCTTAACGAAGGTGTTATTGGTTATCTTTGACGGAAACAAGCAGTACAAATTTTGGGCCTGCTCGGATTGTAGATATATTTTTCCAACTCTTTATATAATGATAATTAATAGTTACTAAATATTTTTAGTGACTATTTTGTTAAGACTTCAACATCAATTCTTAACAGTATTTTTTTTAAATTGCTAAATAAAAGTCACTAGAAACATTTAATGACAATTAATAGTCACTATATAAAAGGTGGGAAGAAGATTCCTTCGACCTAAATAATAACCAACGTTTTTTCAAACAAGTACTAGAGACTTAAGGGCTCAGCATGAAGCACACATGGAAGCTCACCAGCACAGTACATTTATGATCACTAACGGGGGCGAAAGATGAATTGTGGAAGTATTCAACTAAAAAATACCAGATAATATGAGCAGACCAATAGTGGAGTAGGACACCACCTCCACTGGACATGCTTGTACACAGCAAACCTTGGGAAACCGAGCAACTACCAAGAGAAGTCAATTATTAACTGGAATTCCTACAAAACAGGTCTCAGTAAAATAAAGATTTTAGCAGAATACACCAGCAACAAAAAGAAATTACAGCCAAATGATAAAGGCCACACACGTGTTCGAGAAATCGGCAACTCGAAGAATTTGCAATAGACTGCACTTGACAGCAGCAGCGGAAACATTTGCAGACCGTTCTTACACCAACATGAAGCAAAGCCGCAACGCACGGGTGTATCAACTTGTTGATTGTCAAGCAACAACCAATTCGGATCCTCACTGCATGATATAGCAGTGTTATGATTTATCAGCGATGGGAGTACATATCGATGACCAATTGAAGATCTTGGTCGCCAGCGCTTCTCCAATGAGCGTGGCTTACAGGAAGGTTAAAAAATTGGAATTCTGCTCCACAAGGATCCCATGTAACTCCAACATCCTTCAACAAATCTTTCACAGTGTCTCTAAGCGTGCCCTGGCCAAAGAGAAGCGTGCTCCCTGAACGTCCCACAAGTTCTTCAGGGTAGGAATCCCAAGAAGGATATGCTGGCTGGTTTACCTCCACAGTATCTGCTTCAGCCCCTAGGTCTAGTTGCACAAGATGGAAGCCAATCTCCCTTACCTCCACGGCCTTTGTGGAAAGTAAAGAAATCGTTATTTCATCGCCAGCTTCCAACTTATCATTCCCGAGCATCCAATAGCTTACCCACCTCATATCTTCATTTGCTTTTGGACATCCATAGCAACTTGGGCCATAGATTAATTTTAAATCCTTGGTCTCATTACTCACTATGGCATAGAATTGCTCGTGATCTTGTTCCTTCATAGAATAGACAAAACATACAATGCACATCTTAAGGCCTCCGATACTTGTATGCGAACTTGAGGTCACAGTGAATGATAGTGAGGAGCCCCTAATCCTTGTACTGAACCAGGCTGGAACTTGGTTCCCTGGATAAAAGGTGCTCAGTAATCCACAACCTTCAAATAATACCTGTAAATTGAAAACATACTTTTGATTTTAGTAAAAAGATTTGTGTATGCAGGCGACACAGCGCGCACGAGAGAGAGAGAGAACCTGAATGGGGCCTCTCCTCTCAGTTTTTGTTGCGCTATGGTACGTTGACATTTCAATGCTGTTCATGGGTTCGACTTCCAAATGATACTTCACAAAGGCTACACGTGTGTCATCAATTGGAATCAGCTCGAAACAATGCGCCATTTCCACTAGATTATTGCATTCTACTATGTTGCAGGATTGTGTTCGTGCTTCATATTTTTGTAACGACGTGCAGTTGTACAAGTTTATGTGTTCAAGAACACGGATCCCTGTAACTGATTGGAGCCTTGGACAATGTTCTAAATTAAGTCTCTCGAGTCTAGTCAGACCTTTGATAAAAATTGGCATGCAGCTGAATGGATTCCAGCTTAGGTTTAAGTTTTGTAGTGAAAGCAGGTTACCCAACTCGCTCGGAATAGCATCATCAAACAGATTGCAACCCGCAAGACTCAAGTCCAATAAGGAGCATGGTAGAGATGCCCACGAGAGTTCTGGAGTTTTTCTTGGTTTTGACACCCAAGTCCGCATCCGTACAAAGGCACGCCATGAGTTATCAACCAAAGTCGTAGGGTGTGTTGTACCCATGGCGATCCCGTCAGCATGAAACACTTGCAATGCTTGCAAACGCTCAATCTCCTTGGGGAACTCCTCGAGATTCAAACAACCAGAAATGATCAGTGTATTTAGAACTTTTAGCTCACCAATTTCTCTCGGAAGCTTACTTAGACTTATACAGTCTTCCAGATTCAAGCAAAGAAGTGAATTCTCAAGATTCCCAATGGATGCATGAACCTCAATCAACCTTGAACACTTCTTTAGAATCAGTCTCTCGAGAATGGGGAGTATTGAGAAGTCAGGGGTACTAGTAAGGCCATGACAGTTACCCAGGTCAAGGATTTTTAAACATCCTAGCCTCTGTGTAAAAATAATAAAAAATAATAATAAGAAAGAAGCCAAGTTTTGAATTATAATTGATGCCCTAGTCGACATTTTCCGGCCATCGACATTTTGCAACGGTGACATCACTACGAACCTTTAATCTTTATTTACACCTAGTTTATCATCAAAAAAATGAAGAGAAAAAAGAAACGAGAAAGTTGAGTGTAATACCTTGATTCCACACCAACCAGTTTTTAGGTTGCTATAGCTCATGTCAATGGCAACCAGGCTCTCCAACGGAAAGTCGCTTGGTATATATTCCAAGGGACATCCATGCCAACGCAACCATTTTATCTCCTTAGGAAATCCTTTAAAGCCTCCTGTCAAATGCAAGTAATTAATGTGGAGCAGCCTCAGTCTACACATCATTGAAAAGGCATCAGCTTTCAAGTCCATCTCATCGGAGTTGTTACAAGTGCTGTTTGCAAAAGGCCAGGAGGAAAAGCCAAAGCGGCCGTGTCTGGCGCTATTGATACAAAAGACTGTCTTATCTTTCTTCAACATATGCATGTCAAGAGCAAGGCCTTCAATTTTCACAGTAGCCTGTAGAACAGAGTGCAAGTAGATAAATAACAATCTTGGGTAATGTAAATCATTAAAATCAATGCATATACAGGAGTTCCATTTACGTACGGAATTATTTTTCAGCACACTGAAGGAATCCTTATGATGCCACAGCCTACTGCGACTTCCAGGGTACTTAGGTGATTCCTGGCGTATAATTTCTCTTCCCATATCCCGAAGCATTTGATGCATCATTATCTTGTTATATCCGTCAACTCCTAAGAGACATCTCTCCTTGAGATTTTGAACCCCGATTTTTGTGTGGACTTCACATTCATCTAGTATTGTAACCATATAATCTTTGTCCTCTCCGACAAAGAAACAAGCTACATCAAGAAACAAGTTCCTGTCATGGTCATCTTCTAAGGAGTCGTAACTTATTCTAAGTTTTCTCAAGATCTGATTGTTAGGAATAGCTTGCAATTTCTCTATTGCGCTGTGCCAAAGATCAATACTTGTTCCATATAAAGAAGACCCCAAAATCTCTAGAGCTAGAGGAAGTCCTTCACATTGACGCACTACCTTTTCTGAGAGCTGCACAAAGGGTTCATTAGGGCGATTGTGTCCGAAGGCATGCCTACTGAAGAGCTCAAGTGACTCGTCGTTGTCCAATTTGTCGACATTATGGATCTTATGCTTAGAAGCACAAGCTGTACGCAGCCTCACATGTCTTGTAGTAATGATAACTTTACTGCTTGGATAAAACCAATGTTGCATCCCGAGTAATGCTTTTAGTTGCTCGTCTTGATCGACATCATCAAAAACAAGAAGAACCCTTTTACGAGACATGGCAAGTTTGATCTTATTGATGCCATCATCAACACTGAATATTTTGATCTGTTGTCTCTGAGAAATGTCTGCAAGAAGTTGTCTTTGCAAACTAATTAGTCCATCATGTTTCTCGAAACTCCCCCTAATATCTGCAAGAAAGCTACTACTATCAAATCTTCTATAATGTAGATTGAACACATATCTGGCAATCGTTGTCTTTCCTATGCCACCCATGCCACATAATACCATAATGTCAGCTTCAGGTGATCCATCTTGTAACCACGAATTGATGTCTTTGACTCGAGAATCCATCCCTACTAGATTTGAAGGAAGGTCCAAGACTCTGTGGTTCACTCTATTCTCAATTACTTTGACAATCTTTTGGATGAACTTTGCTTCATGCCTGCAGTTAGTAATAATGATTATAAACACCAGATTTATATGGGACAGATAAATGTCATGTGCGTGCCAATAACTCTCTCTCTCTCTCTCTCTCTCTCTCTCTCCGTAAAAGCTTTTTTTCTTTAAGATGTCTAATTTCACCGGAACACAATGCATTATACATCTAGATGGGTAGAGTATAATACTCCGTATTATTAGGCGGGTGAATATATTAGTATCGTGTACCTTGTCCTTTGTTTCTTTTACATTTTGAATAGTAAATTTATCTATCTATACATAGATAAAAGCACGTATGAGCTTAAATGGCTAATTTTTTCTGTAATATCCCGAACTTCGGGAGCCGATTAAAATTACCATTCGGCCTCCGAAAAATAAACGGTCGCTAATTTTGAGCAATACTCGGGCATTAGAAGCTTGTGGAAGCTTAAAAGAATTTTGGAGGAAAAATATAATTTTTGAAAATTTGGGGGCATTTTTGTAATTTTGGAAACTTTGGGGGTATTTGTGCAATTTTATAAAAGTAAATTAGAAACCATTTTTTTTGCTGGCCACCTCCTACTAGCTTAATGACTAAGCTAGGAAAAAAAAGAGAGAGAAGATAATTGACAGGGGAAGGATAAGTCTAAAGAAAAAAAAAAACAAAAACTTTCCATTTCGGGAAAGCGTGAACAGTAACCCAAACAAAGAACAGAAAAGAGAAGGAAAAGAAAAGAGAGGAGAGGCAGAGAGAAATCGGAGGAAGAAGAAGAGGAATTAAGCAAAACTTTTGAAGGTATTCATTTCCTTCGCGGTGTTAAATTGGTTTGTGATCTAGTGTGTGAAATTGTGAGGGCCATTTGTGTGTGTTCTTGAACATATGGGTTACGGATTTCTGAATTTTGTGTGAATTACGGGTTTAAGTGTGTGTTGAAGTATACTTAAGCTAGTATAACGGATTTATAGTGATTTGGATGGTGTTAAAAGTGAATCAATTGGTGTTTCGTGAGGTGTTTGTGGGATGAATGTGTCTTGGCTGAAGGTTGAAGATGAATTGTGTGTGTTTGAAGGTGAAATAGTAGGTGCCTTAATTTGAACGGTAACTGTTTTGTTATTAAATATATAAAATTAATTTAGGCAGATTTCTCCACGAATTTTCATAAATATTTAGAGCCCAAATTAGAAAACAATCAAAACAGTAACCCCTGATAATTTTACGAGATCTACGTTCTGGAAAATTTTGGGAATTTTTGGAGTTCGCAAAGAGCACTAAATTGGGGTACTGATTACAGAACTTTATCGATTTATTTAGCATATCAAACCAAGTTATTTTAACCTGAAAATTTTATGGAAGCCATATTCTATAGATATGATTCATTATCTAAAATTTCAGGCCATTCCGAGGCCAATAGGTATTTTTTGCGAAACTGGCCTTTTAGCGCTCGATCCGGACACCGGTTCAGGATTTTCGGACAAAAATTTTCTAAAATACTTTTTAGGCCAGAAATGACATCAGGATACTTAAAATAGCGGTTTAAGATATTTTTGAGATTTTTCCGGTGCCGGAAACCCCCAGGGGTGTTTTGGTAATTTGCCACCCCGAAGGGGTATTTTGGTAATTTGACCTAAGAAATGTATTTTTACATAAATTTACATATGGGAAGTTTATTTTAGTAATTCTACTTATGGGAAGACCATTTTGGTAATTTAAGTCTGAGAGAGGCATTTTGGTAATTGTACACCCTAGGGGCGTTTCAGTAATTTTACATACCCGATGAGGGGAGATTCATTTTGGGAGCATGTGTGAGTTCGTATTAAGTTATACTTTTGTTCTGTAGGCTATGTTCTAATGATTCGATTATTCCGTTTAGGTTAAAGCTAAAGACTTCTGGTTAGGATAACTTAGCTGCGGATCCAGGTAAGGGATTTTCGATCTGAACCTTGGGTAAGGACTTTTGTCCGAACCCTTATTTGATTACTTGTACTCGTAAATACTCCTTTGATATAATTACGGCTAATGCCGAACTCTAAGTTATGTATTGATATCAATATGTTCTTGTCCAGAAAACCCTAATGTTGAACCTGAATCGGTTATTTGGAAATCTTGTGATGCTCGCATGTTATTGCGGGCTGAGAAAATTTGATAATTGTCTGTATCCATTCTTTTGAAATTGTTATGATTATATTCGATAATTATTCGCAGTCGTTTTTGTTGTTTATCAGTGATTATTTTTCGTATCTATTCTTTCGAATTGATATGATTATATTCGATAATTATTCGCGGTCGTTTTTGTTGTTTATCTATGATTTTTCTTCTGAAGTTCTGATTTCTTCTGAAAATCCTGAATGCTGACTTATGTCAATATGATTATTGTTATGAGAACCCGAATTGATTTCGGGAATATGAGCTTATATTAACGCTCATTGATATTGTTAATTTTTGTGTTGACCTAAATACCTGTTTAGTGGAGAGGCGGTATAAGGTGGTTGAATCCTGCATGAAACGCAGGCTAGTACCCAAGTGGACTAGTAATTATTTTAGTACATCATGCATGTGTACACTATATGAGCTTGCCATAATGGCATTGCAATCGCCCAGGATCAACATTGATTTTTGATTTTTTTAGCTAGAATGATTTGTACTTGGGTTGAAAGCCCTTGACAAACATTCATTGTACTTAGCTAGAAGGATTTGTACTTGGGTTGAAATCTCTTGACAAGCCTTTATCGTATTATCTTATTTGATTTCTGCTCAGGTTAAAATCCCTCAGGAAATCTTGCTATATTTTCGAAATGAATTTCTGCTCGGATTGAAATCCCTTGAGCAAGGAAAATTTTCATGGAACTTGGAAATGCTGACTTAAGGATCTTCTATTGATCGTTTTGAATTTTGTTCTGATGGTTAATATTTATTTTGGCATCTATTTCTGATGAATTTTGATCATTTGGGTAATCATTGAGTTTTGATCGTTCAAAGTGTTTTGAAAATCATCGTCGGTTGGATTTTTTGGAGTCGTGTTATAATCTCTTTTGTAGTCCTTGTACAACCTTACTGGGCTCTCAAAAGCTCACCCTTCGTTTGGCTCCCTTCTGCAGGTGATGATCAAATGTAGCATGTTCGGGAATTGGTTAGAGTCTGTGTGAGATCCCGATGAGCCCATCACTACTGTGTAGGGAGACCCCTGCGTGGGTCAATTTTGTCAACTCGTTCTATAATATTGAATGTGAAGAGTTTGAGTTGATATCGGATTAACTGTTTTGGAAGTATGTGTTAGTAATAGGACTTGACAGGTTTGATGTGATCCGGTAGGTTAACGACCCGGGAGTTCGGGGCGGCGGAGCTCCGGATTTCTGGGGGCGTTACATTTTCTTTCCTTAAAGTACCCTTTTCTAATTGATATTTTCATAAAAGATTAAGGGTGAATAAGGGTATTTTTGACTTATAACATTGCTTTCCCATTAAACACCATTTCTAAATTAGAGTTTTATTTAAAAATGAGGACTTCTCATAGGATATCAAACATCTTTCCTTAAAACACCGTTATTGGAATATATGTTTTTGTTAAAGTTAAGGATTGTTTTGACTTTTGATTAAAAACTATACTTTTCATTAAATACCTATTTTTTAGAAGTGTTTTAAAAAAAAGGGGTTTTTTTTACTTTTCATATAATATTAAGTCTCTTTCGTTAAATTATCTTTATTGAAATATATGCTTTTATCGGAGTAAAGGGATGTTTTGACTTAAACTACAATAGAGTTACTACATCTTCTTTGTCATATTCGGTTCAAGAAAATAACTTGTAGAGAACATAGTTTTTAAAGCCTTTTTTGAAAAATATAATATACCTAAGCTATATTCAATATTTTGTCAGAAATTCAATCCTTTCTAATTTTGTATTTCATATGTCTATGTTGATGTGTATGCAATAGATTTGAATTATTCTGCATGTACATAGATTTCAATACAAACATATTATTTCATTGAAACTGTCGTAAAGTTGAAGTATGATTCTAAATATTTGTTCATACCCTATTCTGGTCAGACCAGCAGGGTCGCTAGGGGACCCACTTTGCACGACACATCACCCAGTCGACGGTCAGTTATTCAACGCTCACAGGCCGGTCAAAGCGTCACATAATCAAGTCACGTGCTTTTTCCCGTTGAGAAGCAACCTTGGTATGCCTTCCCCCCCGAGGGGGAAGGCCACCCAAAGGGGGTCGGCCACCTACCTTGACGACCGACGTCCGTCGCCCATGGTCGCGAGCCGTAGTCACAGCGACTTCATCGCCCGCGTCCGCACTCTAACTCCACAACTCTCGTCGCCCGCGCTCTAACTCCACGACTCTCGTCGCTCGCGAGCCATCTCCGCAACCTTCGTCGCCCTCGTCCGCACGACAGCTCCGCGACTCCCGTCGCCCGCACACCTTCGCTGTGACCTTCGTCGCCGCACCCATGCGCCACTTCCATACATGTGCCCCGGCACCAAGTATTGTTCCGCGACGTTTGTCGCCGCGCCCATGCGCCACAATCATGTCACAGGCCTCCGGGCATCACACTTATTCACCACACCATGCGTCCCCACATGGACGTGGAACATGCTTCGACCCACTCTCCGGAGTGTGCGGCATTCCAGGGGCTCTGCTCGTAGTGCTTCGGCACGAGAACCCCTCACCGCGGCACGGGCTTATCGCCATCGCCGGCTCAATCACCGAGGGCTCTGGCCCTCGCAGCAGGATGGGCTCGCAACCCTGGAGCCATCATTGGCACAACCTTGAAGCCACCAACATCACACTTGCAGGGAGCTCCGACGCAAAGACTTCACCGCAACGGACTCTAAGCACCAAGCGGCGACCATGGCCACTCATGTTACTCATGTCATGATCGTCGACACCACCAGGGCGATGACCCACAGGTCACTCCGGGACGGGAGCAGGTCCTTGGAGGGCGTTGCGCCTATTCCGCCTGGCAGTTGGCTACAGGGGCAACCCTCACCGCTGTCAGGATCTCTGCGCGTCTCTGGACGCACCTAGTGGGATTCAGTAAGGGGCTTGGACTGGTGGCTGGGGCAACGGGCTACTCTGACCATGCTACCGCGGCATGATCAGTCTCCTCAGACAGGCAGAGAGATGTTGCAAGGGCAGGGTGGCACAAACTTGGGGACCGGCAGTCTAACGAAGAATCAGTACTTTGGAACCCCCTGGCGATGTGTCGTTCCAAGGGGGTGACACATGTCAACTTATGACATGCACATTTTTGCCTATAAATAGTGAACTTTGGAGCTTTTCCAGTGAGAGAAACACACTTGAACTCCCGTCTCCGGACCCTCGACGCTGCATCCTTGACACGGACTGTCGACTGTCGGCCCTGTTCGTCGTCACCCTGCCTACGCGGCGCTGCCAGCCCTCGCGACCAATCTGGGGAGCCTTGCTCTCAGCCCTTACGCCGTCCTTGCTGTCTCCCGCGTTGCCTACCTGGAAGCTGACTCAGACTGCATCCTTTGTGGCACCTCCACGTAGCATCGAACCCCTTTCCGCATCAACAATATTTAATACAGACATATTGATATAAAAAAGGTATCAAAAAACTAAAGTTTTTAAGCATTTTCTAAATGCATATGTAATCTTGACTGGGGTTAAAGACCTAATTCTTTTTTTTTTTTTTCCTTAAGATGTCCTTTTTAAACTGAAATCTTCACTTGAAACTTTTTTTTCCCCATCGAATACTCATTTTGAATTGGAGTGTTGTTAAAAAATAAGAGTGTATTTGACTTCTCTTAGGACATCAAGCATCTTTCCTTAGAATATCCTTATAGGAATATATGCTTTAGTTAGAGTTAAGGGTTCTTTTAGAAAAAAACCACCCATAAACTCCTGCATGTTTTTTGATTACCGAATTTTTTTTGTCAGAACCTATTGCTTCCATTCACGTTAAAGCTAAACTACCTCAAGCTACTGCATCTTCTCCATCAATTTCGATTAATGAAAATAACTTGCAGAGAACAATGTTTTCTGTAGTCTTAAAAAATATAAACATAATCTACTTAACTTAGACAGAATATTTTATCAGAAACTTAATCCTTTTTAAATTTTATATTTCAGATTTATATGTTGATGTGTATGCTAATTATTGTGCATGTATATATATTTTAATGTAAGCATTTTCGTACATTGAAACTATCATAAAACTGAAGTTTAATTCTAAATTTCAATTACAGACATATTGGTGTAAAAAAACTATAGTAAAACTGGAGTTTCTTTAAAAAAATTTAAATGCCTAAAAATTGATTTTATCATACATTTTTATTCCTAATTATATAATTTGAGTTCGTGGTAAATACATAATCCTATATTCGTATTAGAGTTATTGGAAGACACTTATTTGATGACAACATATACTTCATATGATTATTGTCTTTCCATGATGCATTATATTCCGAGGTATCATATATTTATATGCTAACATGTTTCATATGGCTATTGTCTTCACGTATTTCACTCTTATAAAGTGATAGGTTTAGATGAACCTAATTAATAAAGACTCCAATTTATTTCGACTCAAATGATTAATAACTTTTTTTAACTTGAAACTCTCAAGTTTTTATATGCAAGGGGTTAAATAATTAAATATTTTTTTTCTGAAAATATTCTTTTTAAGTTTAAAAGTTCTTTAAATATTTTGACTTTTTAAAAGGTGAGGCTAAATTACTACTGTTTTGGCTAACTTTAAACATTCTGAAGCTAAAGAGGTTCATTAATGAATCTTTTAGTGACAAAAGACTATGAATATAACCAAAACGGGTAAAGATCTCGCCTCAGCGTACAAAATAATCTCAAGCGATTAAAATGGCTACATATTTTTTCATTAAAAATACCCTTTTAGAAATAAAAGGTTTATTAAATTTAAGTGTATTTTTACTTTTAAGAAGGTGAGCCTAAACGACAATATTTTTGGTTAATCATAAACAATTTGCTGCTAAAGAGGTTAAAAGTTTACTAATACATCTTTAAGTAACAAAAATGTGGGAGTGGATCTAGCCCAATCGTATAAATATGATACTAAGTCTTTGTTCACCTTTAAAGAAAATCTTATCAAAACATAACCTTAAAACTTATCAACATCAAAATCGATATAATAAGTACCTTAATTGTCCCTACTTCTTAGAGAACTGTTCTTAAGTCCAGGTATCATCATGTTTTCCTTTCTATAAATTAAGGTACACTAGCTAGTGCCTTTGTATATTAACTTTTGCATATAACTACAAATTTAAATTTATTGACATATGACAAATCAGAATATCTACAAGTTTGACTAGGCCTTCTTTTTTCAACTTTTATGATAAATTTATGTGTTATTTGTTTTTGGTAAAATAGTGGATTCTTATAATTTTGGGACTCATGTCCTCGAGGTTAGGGTGAATTACAGTCAATGATATTAAATTTTAAAAGGTGAAGCCATATTGATCAGTTAAAAAATATATTTTTTTGCTTATGTCGATATGTACTTTTTAAATGTTAATACTCCCTTCATTTTGTATCTATAAGATATATGCAATATAATTTTATAAATCCGAAATTTTCAAATTAGGTTTTAACCCAAATTCTCCCCCCATCCCGTCACCGCACCTTCCTCGGCAAGCACTTAGCGTGATAGTCGGAAAACTGGCTCAGCCTCACTAGCCACATCATCCCAGCACCGACGAACGCCGGTGGTGGAAGGCTGCTCTGGTGGTAGTTAATGGCGGCAGCTGCCGTAGTGTTGCGTAATAGCTTGATGCAAACAAGAAATTTTATATATCTTCCAAATTTTAAACCCCAAATTCAACTTTTCATTTCTGTTCATTTGGTTTGTTGAATTGTGATGGTTTATTGCAAGTGAGTAGAATGAGAAAGCCGTGACAGTTTATTGGGGTGAGAAGGTTGAAGAAAAGTGAAAAGGCCAAAGAACACAATGATGGTGGAAAGTAATCGTGGCTGTGGCTGTGGTTGGTTGGAGGTGGGGGGAGGGGAAGGTGAAGGGGCTTGTGTGCATATCTCTATTTGTGTGGGGATGGGTGCACGCATGTGTGTGGATGCATGTATATGTTGTCTTTTTGTGTGTTGGAGCTCAAATGTCTAAATGGATGATGGTGGTGGGGCTGTATGGGTGAAATGAAGGGATAAGGAATGACATTTGAAGAATTAAATTCCTAAGTGACGAGCATTTTGATCTTTACATCCTTTTAGTATTTTCGTTCGGTCGACGGACATTAGTTTTATTTGTTCCAACTAACGGGCATACTTGTAATTTTACCCTAACCTCAAGGTCATAGATGTAATTAACCCCATAATTTTCTTAACTTCCAAAACCTTATGTTATAGGTAATATGTTTTTTTTCTTTTTATTTTGATGATACAAGTCTTTATTTAATGGATAATCTGGGTTACAAATTATTCTTGATGAACTTTTGTTGAATCTGTATCTATATTAAAACTGTAATGCGTATATATAAATATAGGGTGAAAAACGTAGGTTTGCAAACATTATTGAAGTTACTTAGTTCATTACCACTGTCTGATATCAACTTTGCACATACATTTTGTAGTATGGATTTTAAAAGGACACACACAGACACATATGTATATATACTTTTTAAATGAGTAGGTAAAGTCTATGTTAAAAATAAAAAACTTAAGGCAAATATATGCTAAATTACACTTACAACTAAATTAATAGTCATATTTTACTACTACGATGAACAAGGTCATTCTAGATAAATATAGAAGAGAGTTTTAGAGTACACTATCAAGAGAAACTTAGACTACACTATAGATTTTTCGATTGAAAAGTAAGAAAAAAGAAAGAATAATTAAGATTAAACGTTGTTTTAGACAAATTGTACTTGAACGTTGAAACTTAAAGATAGAAAATTTTGAAAAAGACTTGCTTTGTACTTTAATCCCAAAATAAGAAATACATGAACTTATACTCTCTTCGTCCCAAATTATTTGAGCATATTTGACGCACGTTTATTTAAAATATAAGTCTTATTTTACGAGTTTCTCATTCTATCCCAAGAGAGAGAGGGGCTAGACGAAATTGATTCAGTAGAGAAAAATGGGTTGGTGAATGACTAAATGTGAAGAGAGAAGTAGAATAAAAAAATGTCTGCAAAAGGTAAACATGTAAAAACAGATACAAAATCTTTTTTTAATTTGAAAGTTGATCAATTTTTTTAGGACAGTCCAAAAAAAAAATTATCAATTTTTTTTTAGACTGAGGGAGTTATAGAATAGATCATTACCAAAAGCAAATAAACTGCAGGGGATATTTTGACCCCAATTATCATCGCTACAAGAAATGGCCATAATTGGGTAGAAAGAAACATGATAGGTAATGAATGATACTGAAAATCATAAGTGATGATATTTTGAACTTTAGTAGTGATGCTTGTGGAAAAAAATGCCAAAACTCTAAAAGCGAACGATAGTAAAACTTTGAAAAGATTATTGAAAGTTAGAGCTACTAAATTTATTGCTTAAGTAGTTCAGTTTTTATATGTGTCCTAATAAATCTCTTAAGCTTGATTGATTCTTAATTTTAAAGATGTAACATTTAAGCTCCTAACCCATTTCTTCTTACAAACGTTGTTATACATTTATTAATAATAACTTCTTCACGTTACACACTTTATTTTCAACAATCGTTTTCGGGTTGATTATTGAACTTTCATAATACAACTTAATTATAATTCAAACTTCTTCACTTGCTAGACATATATATGCCATCAAAACATAATACTGGACAATAAACACTTGATATTAATTATCTCTAAAAAAACTTTATTTACTTTTATCGCTGTACAATCAAACTTGTAGTGTTTTGTAAGAGTTAGATATTTGTGAGAGATGTTTGAGACTAATTGTAATGCCAGTGTACCTTTAATAATAAGATATAATATGGAACAGTCAGAATTCTGTTTAGCAGCAACTTGAAGTGACGAAAGAAATAAGTATGATAGATAGTGAAAAATATTAATGATAATTGGCGTGAAAAATTTGTATTTAAAAATAAGACTATGTTTTGGGTAATGAACTATTCATATTTTGAATATTTGATTAGTAGTTAAAATTTGATTTGTTATTATCGTTTAATTATAATCGTATTGATTAATTCTAATTATTTTTTAACCAAGACTTATAATATTCTTATTTCAAATGCAAAACACGTGATCCTTACACGTGATCCTTATTTTTTTGTGAGTGCTGCCTTAAGCCGGTTCGCATGTCCAAACGGGTTTGTCCAACTCAAAAAACAAAAATCCCCCCCCCCCCCTTTCCATAACCACCGTGTAGCTCGCCGACGGAGGACTGAGTGCAGTACAAATTATCAAGGCTTCATAGGATAAAAAGGAACTGATCGGGTACGCACGTCTTAGATCAAATTAGTCTCCCTCCAAGAAAAAGAAAGAGAAATGAAAGCATGAAAACAGAACAATTGATGAGCAATTAGAAAGGGTTTTGAGGGAAACAAAAGGGGTTACCCATCAGCTTGGTTTTGTAAGACCATCCCTGCAAGATCAGCAACTTCTCTAAGCGCTTCCCTCCACCCTTGTATGCGCTCCTTCGTGAACCACTCTTCGTGCCCAGCAAATGTTGCTGCCAGACTCCCTGTTTGGTTCCTAACATGGGAGGGATCCACATGATAGAAAACAGGAAGAAGCACAAATCCTGATGTCCTCCTGCGGCGCTCAGCAATCATCACAAGCTCGTCCAGGCACCATCTTGAAGACGCGTAGTTCTCGGAGAAGACAACTATCGAGCACCTCGACTCTTGGATTGCTTTCTCCAGTTCTGCCTTGATATTTTCAGCCCTATCCAGCTCGTCGTTGTCTCTAAATGTGTGAAAACCTGCTCCTACCAAAGCAGTGTAGAGGTGATCGAGAAAGGTTTTACGGATGTCCTCACCTCTGAAACTCAAGAAAACGTGATAAGCACTGGGATCACATTTAAATGTGGAAGAGGAGGCTTCCTGGCCTCCGACAGAAGCCATGTATAAAAGCCCTTTTCAAGATACTACATTCTGAAAGGGAAACTGGCTAGGTCCCGGATCATCAATGGCTGTTTCAGAGTCTTGACACTAAACTCGGGGCCAACTTCTTTTAATTAATCAGGGGAAGCAGTATAATCCAGCAAAAAATGCATAGAGATCTGCGAATCCTATCCTAACCTTGAAAATGTTGTATTTTATTGATAGTTTCGAAACACACACGTGGGCATGGGACCCACACACTCTCTTTGTCGAAAAGATGGCTCTGCCAAAGCAGCCATGGGCGCTGCACGCCTCCTGTTTTTCGGCCGGTGGAAATTGGCCTGTGGAAACTCTCCCAATTTTCTCTTGCTTTGTCTCCAAGTTTTGGCGGACTCCTCTGCCTGTACGAAGGCCATTCGGCCTTCATAGAAAACACCCCCACACAGTACACATTATTCACACAACGAAGCACATACATGGTTCTTTTAAAATAATCCTATACACCCTAATGATTTTAGTGTCCACATGCTTTGATATTAATTGAGTCGTGGAAGTGGAAGAGGGTAGTCAAGAAGGCCGTTTACGAGACTCAGTTGCATGTGCGTGCAAGGCTTTAGTCTTAATCCTGGAGGTTGCATACCGATGACATATTTTTCGGTACTATTAATTAGCGTCGAATCTTGTGCCACTAAATCTCGTTGTATATAACGACGTTTACTATTTATATATTGAATTCATATTACGGATGGTTAAAAAATTAACCGTTCATTAAGTTCAAGACAACATGCGATTAAAGAAATACAAAATACAAATTCTACACAAATAACAACAAAAATATATTTATGAAAAGTTTCATTTCTTTGTGAATCCTACTACATCATCGTGAAAGGACTTAAAATTTCCATGAAGTAATAGAAAAGTAAAAAAAATGAATAGCCACGGGCTGATTCACCTTTATCCCATTTTTCTTTCCTTCTTCCTTGTTTCCTATTTCCGCCGCAAGCAAGCAGCCCTCCTTTCTTTCTTTTCTTTCCTGTTGTTGCTGGCTGGGCCCCTCTCTTTTGTTTCTCTGCTGAATTTCTCTTCCTTCCCCCCTCTTTTCCTTTTCTGACTTCTTTTCTCTCCTTTTGTCTCTCCCTTTTTCCTTCTTCTGCCGAGAGAGTCCTCTCCCCTCTTCCAAATGACTCTTCTTTTTATAATGATGACGAAGTCCTAGACTTCTGAGGCTTGTGCACTACTACATGAATAATTATCACATTCCAAGAATATTTATCTCTTTTATATATTTTTTTTGGGCATATCTCCAAAGTATTTCATCGGAGCCCAAATATTCTAATTCAATTACAATATTAGTGGCCTTCTAAGTATACGAGCCCGTGAATATTTGAGCTTGGCAAAAGCTCCCAACAAAAATATATTTTTTTGTCAAAATTTTGCTGTCAACAAATGCCTCTCGGGTTTCGAGCTTTTCGTATTTGCTAAAAGATCGGATCACGAATAATTTGGCAGCTTAGCTTTTTCATTTTTCTCCTTCAATCCAGACATTCCGAGAGACAAACTATCTTGAAGTAGGTGACAAGCTTTGCGCTTCCATGCAACAAATATTCCCTCTTCCTCATGGTGTTCATGACCAACTCATATATCCGTTTAGTCTTTCTTTCGTAAGATTCTTGAGCCGTTGTGAAACTTTAGAGAGAGTCGCTATGGGCCTAGGATCATTTCCCGAGAATCAAAGAATCCCAGCCACTGTCCTTATGGATATGTGGGTGGAACTGTACGGCCCAGACGAAGAGGGCATGTATACCCTTGCAAACGTCCTTGAACTTTCAGCCCGAAATCTTGTTAATCTTGTGCCTGACAGGTATTCCATTTCTGTTTTATGTCACCATTTATGTATTATGACATTTTCAATTAAAGGAGTCGGCATGGCGATTGGACATTTGGTGAGGGTTGGGTTGTTGTTGGCTTGCTCAACTTCTTCTGAATAGCTAACTCTAATTTCAATCACTGGAATAATCCAAGCGAAGCCAATGGGTACTGCGAAGGACATGTTGTTATGCAGCACGGTATGCTGAGAGAGCTGGCTATCTATAAAAGTAGCCAAGGACCCATAGAGAAGAGAAAAAGTTTAATTATGCACTTAAGCGGGATTGAACTTCCCAAGTGGTGGGTTGAACAAGTACAGCAACCTACCAATGCTCGCATCGTTTCTATATATCTACAGGTCTGATTGCTTGCCTTGTCCCTCTCCCCCTTTCCAAATGAAACCTGCACAAAATCTCAGAGTTTTGTGTTTTAGTTCCCCTAATGACAACAAACAAATCATTGATTGCAGATGAAATGTTCCCCTCAAACTGGTCGGACATTCAAGTACCTGCAGTTGAGGTTCTTATATTGAACTTCAGGTTGAACTTCAGGTCAAGGAGTTACACCCTTCCGCACTTCATGCTTATGATGAACCAATTGAAGGTCCTAATTCTCACAAGTTATGTTTCCTCTGCTGCAAAAGTAAGCAACTTAACTTTGATGGTGATGGTCGGTTTGGCGCCGGTGGCGGTGGTGGTGGTGGATGGAGTCACGGGGGGGGGGGGGGAAGAAGAAATGAAGAGAGAGAATGGAAGAGGCAGATCGGTGAAATGCAAAAAAAAATAAAAATGAGAGGGAAATTATGAAAAAAAAGGAAGGAAAGAAAATTAAAAAGGAGAGAGAGAGTAGATGGACGGTTTTGCCCCTCATTTGCACGTGACCACTTAAAGGAGATAATTTAACTGCGGCTGACGGAATGATTAGATTGAACACATTTGTGAGTACAGTGACCAAAATGACACAAAAAAGTTGAGTGACTTTAGTGAAAAATGAGTCATAATTCGGTGGTCATTAGTGCATTTTACTCTTATATTTTTCATGCTTTACCATTGCACACGATTTTTGAACTTCCGCTTGTTGAAAGGTTCCAAGCATACATTAAGAGAAAACACGACACCTTGAAGTAAAAATCTACTTTTCATCCCAAAAAATGAAAATGATCCGAACTTCCTTATGAGAAGAAAGGTTCATTTGGGGGTATAATCAGCACAAGAATAGTAACAAATTCTGAAAAAAAAGAAGAAGGAAAGAGCAGCAAGTTCCATAACTCTTGCAATCCAAAGTACCGCACCAGATTATTACACAAAGGGGAATAGAATTTTGTTGCTGACCAGGTAGCAGCCTCACGCTGCTACCCCCCCCCCCCCACGTGGCAGCCTGGTAGTGGTCCACCTGTCAGCCGTAATCTTTCCACGCAAATAGGAACTTTGTTACCGTTAATGGAGGATTACCGTCAACATGGCTGGTTCCTAAAATCTTTGCTGATTTTAGGGATGTGATTCTGTTAATGATAAACAAAATATTGCTCTTAACGAGCAGAAGTTTTCGCACGTCTTTCTCTGTCTCCTATTGAGCAAAAGTGGCTCTAGTCTGTCCTCCATTGTCGAGTGTATATGATATGGGTTTTCATTACTGGGGCCTTCCTTCTTAATGCAACGATAAGATGACTCAAGTTTTCATCTGTGTCACCTTTGACAGAATCTAATGCCAAGAAGTTGGACCCCCCTCCCCTAACGATTGTGGTGCGTAAAGGGTCAATTTAAGGTGGTGGTGGGCCGTCTGCGGGTGGTGGGTGAATTAAACAGATGATGCGCTGATTGGACATAGTGGTAGGTCATTAGTGGTGGTGAAAGGCTGCTTTGGTGGTGGTTAATGGCGGTGGCTGCGGTGGTGTTGGGTAATTGTAATGCCCGCATTTTTTCCTAGCGTGAATCTTTTGTAAATAGGTAATGTGCAATATATATATATATATATATATATATATAAGAGGCTTATCTTTTAACTTGATACCTCATACTAGCTTGGGTGACTAAGCTAAGCTAATTATGGAGTGTAATAATAGTTTTTAGGGATAGGGAGTCTCGGGAGTAGAAGAGAGAGAGAGAGAGAGAGAGAGAGAAGCTGACCAAGAAACAGAGCAAGAAGAGAAACAAGGAAGAAAACAGAGTGAAAAGAGAGATGAAAAAACAGAGGAAAGAGAAGCCGAACTGGGCTAGAGGAAGGGAAAAACAGAGGAAAAAGAAGGGATTTCTGCCATTTCTTTAGCAGGTGAACCACTCAAATATCTAGTATGCACATCCTAGTGTGTGCTTATGGTACTTATGTATGTGTTTCGCAATCGTGGAGCACGTGATTAAGCCATGAACATGGCCATTAAGCAGGATATTTTCTGAGATTTTTGTGCCACAGTTTAGAGATGAATGTTGTGGCTCAGTGTAATTTTAGTGTATGGGTTATTGGTTGATCATTTTCATACTTGCAGGGGGTAAGGGAGAGGGAAACTCAGCCATGCGTGGGTGATGCAATGTGTTTATTGTGTGTTATGTGTGCATATGTAAATTCGGGTGTATGTTGTGCGGGTGATTATGCGAGTAATGTGTCTGTAAGTGGATGTCTA
This sequence comes from Escallonia herrerae, assembly GCA_033070095.1. Lineage (NCBI taxonomy): Eukaryota > Viridiplantae > Streptophyta > Magnoliopsida > Escalloniales > Escalloniaceae > Escallonia > Escallonia herrerae. The sequence goes on along the minus strand of JAVXUP010001818.1, from coordinate 63,675 downwards.
AGGTTGTGTGACGTTTTCCTAATGCTTTGGAGTGTGTTAGAGATGAATTAGGGTGAATGCATGAGTGGTATAGCTAGGAGTGAGTGTAGCAGGTTTTCATGTGTGTGTTCTTCATAGGGTAAAGGGGTGGGTGGGGGTATGATTTTCAGTTCAATTATGTTAAAGTGTGTTAAGTAAGCATGTGTAGGTGTTTTGGTGGGTTAGTAATGGTTTTGTGGGTTGGTGTGTGATTCTAGAAGTTTGGCAAGTAAAATGGGTCACGACAGCTAAAGGAAGAAGAGAAGGGTGTGTAGAAAAGGTCTTTTAGTGTGTGACAATTTGAATAGTAAGTGTAGTTCTCTTTAGGTAAATTTTTCACGAATTTTTATAAATAGTTAGGATCAAAATTAGGCAAAGTTCAAAATTGTAACCCCCAATATTTTTACGAGAGGTACGCTCCAGAATTTTCAAGAATTTTCGATATCCGCGAAGGGCGTTAAATTGGCGTACCGATTAATAAAATTTATGGAATTATTTAGCACAGCAAACCAAGCTATTTTGATCTGAAAATTTTATTTTACGAATATGTTTCATATTTTAAAAGTTTGGGCCATTCGAAGGCCGATAGGTATTTTTCAAGAAACTAAACTTTTAGCGCTCGATCCGGAAATCGGTTCGAAATTTTATGGCAAATTTTTTTTAAAATACTCTTTAGCCCAGAAATGACTTTAAGATACTTAAAATAGTATTTTAAGATTTTTTTGGATTTTTCAGTTCAGAAAACCCCGATAGTATTTTGGTAAATTGCCACCCGGAGGGGATATTTTGGCAATTTTACTTATAAAAGGTATTTTTGAGTACATTCACATACTATAAGACTATTTTGGCAAGTTTTATCATGGAAACGCTATTTTGTGACTTAAGAATGCGAGGGGTATTTTAGTAATTTTTTACATCCAACGAGGGGTGAGTTCTAGGATTGTGTGTGAGTTAATAGTGAGTTATAATATAATATTGTAAGCTACATTATAATCTTTGAAATTTTCCATTTATGATAAAGCAAGGATTGTTTTGGGTAGGTTATCATAACTGCGAATCAGGTAAGGGTTTCTGTCGGAACCTCAAGTCATCATTTTGCTTTCGAAATTATTCTTTTGTTACTTACGGTCGTTATTGAACTCTAAGTATGCATTGATTTCGATATGTTCTTACCAAGTAAACCCTGATGTTGAGCCTGATTCAATTATTGAACTCATGTCAGTGCTCACTTTTTTATTGCATAGTGAGCATTGATTCTGAGATATATGTCTTCTATATATTGACATGGAAAATTTGTTTTGTTCTGAGGTGGACGTTAAAAGGCTAGTCTGAATCCTACGTAGAACGCAGACTAGTACCTAAATGAACTAGTATACTGGTACATCATGCATGTGTACATTTTCTGAGCCTTACCTGTATGGCATTGCTACTACCCATGATCAGTATCTTGTGAATGTATGTGCATTGTATCTGAATTTATTGTTAAAAAATGTCTGACAAAAATTGTTTGAGATCCCTGAACTGTTTGTCTTTGAATTATTGTAACTTCCTCCTAGATTACTTTGAATGACCTTACTGAACTCTCAAAAGCTCACCCTTAATTGTTCCGTTCTGCAGGCAGTCCTCAGCGGTAGCTTGTGTGGGATAAGCCAGCCTCGGGTAAGACTGTTAGGGCAGCTACCCCAGTCAATATAAATAGGACCCTTGCGTGGGCCTATATAGTTAGTGTGCTTGTTAATAACTTATGTACGAGTTGTAATATCTTAAGTCTGAAATTCTTTTTTGTGGAACTTTATGTTGTTGGAAGAACTTAGCGCAATGTTGTATAAGAATTCAGAAGTATGACAAGTGTTCTGATATGGGTGAAATTATAGATTAACGCCTTAGGGGTCCGGAACAATGGAGTTTCGGATTTTCTGGGGCGTTACAGTAGTAGTTTGACGCAAACAAGAATCTTATACATCTTCTTCTAGATTTCGAACCCCAAATTCTAATTTTCATTTTTGTTCATTTGGTGGTGGTGGTGGTGGGACTGTATGGTGAGATGAAGGGACGAGGAATGACATTTGAAGAATTACATTCCTAAGTGATGAATATTCTGGTCTTTTCATCTTTCAGTATTTTCGTTTGATCAACGAACATAAGTGCTATTTGTTCCATCTAATGAACACGTGTGTAATTTTACCTTAACATCAAGATCATTGGCGCAATTTACCCTATAATTTTCTTAACTCTCGAAACTTTATGTTATAGGTAATATTTTTTTCCCTTTTAAGGTCTTTATTTAATGAATGATCTGGGCTATATGATAAACTTTTGTTGAGTTTTTATTTATATTAAACCTTTAATGGGTGAAAAACATAGGTTTGTGAACATTATTGAAATTGTTTAGTTCATTACCAATATCTTACATCAATTTCATACATTAATTTCGTAGTATAGATTTCAAAAGGACACACACAGTCACACATGTATATAAACTTTTTAGATGAGTACGTTTGATATTATCAAACAAGTCCGCGTTAAAAATAAAAGTCTTTATTGTACTACTAAGATGAACATGTTCATGCTAGATAAAAATAAAAGAGAGCTTTACAGTACACTATTAAGAGAAATTTATAGTACACTGCAGATTATTTTATTGAAAGTAGGAATAAAGAATATATAATTAAGATTAAGCGTAGTTTTAGACAAATTATACTTGAACATTGGAACTTAAGATAGAAAAAATTGAAGAAAGACTTGCTTTGTATTTTAATATTAAAATAAGAGATCATGAAAATTATACTTCTTTCGTCCCAAATTATTTGATCATATTTGACTGCACACTTATTTTGGATATGAGTCTTATTATATGAATTTTCTATTCTACCTACCCCCCCTCCCCCTCCCCGAAGAGGAAGAAAGTGGTTCAGTAGCGAGAAATGAATTGGTGGAGGTTCAAACGTAGAAAAATAAGTAGAATAAAAAAAGTCTACAAAGGATAAATATGTAAAAATACCTACATAATCTTTCTTAATTCGGAAACTGATCAATTTTTTTGGGATGAAGGGAGCAATAGACTAGATCATTGCCAAAAGTAAATAATCGCAGGGTATATTTTGACCCCTAATAATCATCGTTACAAGAAATGACCATCACTGTACAGAAAGAAATCAGATAGATAATGAATGATACTGAAAATCTTAAGTGATGATGTTTTAAACTTTAGTGGTGATACTTGTAGGAAAAAGTGTCAAAACTCTAAAAATGAACAATAGATAAATTTTGGAAAGATCGTTGAAAGTTAAGGCTACTAAATTTATTACCTAAGCAGTTCAATTTCTCTACGTGTCCTATAAGATCTTTTGAATTCACTTGATTCTTGATTTAAAAGATACAAAATTTAAGCTCATAACTCATTTCGTCTTACAAACTTTGTTGTATTATTAATCATAACTTCAATTCTTCCCATTAGGCATTGTATCTGCCATCGAGGCTTATTACAGGAAATTAGACAACTCTAATATATACACTTGACATTAATTATCTCTAAATATTTTCTTTACTTTTATTACTGTACCGTCAAACTTGTAGTGTTTCATGAGAGTTAGATATTTGTAGAAGATGTTTGAAATTAATTACAATGTCAATGTACCTTTGAGAACAAGATATAATATGAAACAATCAAGTTCTCTTTAACGGCAACTTGATGTGACGAAAGAAATTAGTATGATGAATAGTAAAAAATATTGGTGATAATTGAATTGAAAATTTCGAATTTGAGAGTAGGGTCATGTTTTGGGCAATCAACTTTTCATATTTCGCGTCACTGATTAGTAATTAACAACTGATTTATTATTGTCGTTTAATTATAATAGTTGTATTGATTAATTTCAATTGTATTATTCATCAAAGTTCACAATTTTTTTATTTTAAATTACTATATAACGTATAAAGTACATGATCCTTACTAGTTTATTAAATTTACTGTAATCGTGTGTTCACTCCTTTTTGTAGGGAAGAGAGAGTAATTTTGACAAAACACATTAATAGACATGCACGTTTTTCCCCAACGAGAGATCTCCTATGGCTGATTGCAATGAGGAAGTACCGTATGGACGATGAGTCCACGCGCTCTTACGCGGTTGGTGGTTTGAATTTTTGAGTCACAGCTATATTAATTTTGTTTCGTTTTGGGCCAAGTCTTATAATAAGTCCACACGCTCTTCCGCCTAATTTGACCAGAATTGGCTGGTGGTTTTCTTTGCATATATTTGTCCTAACACCCGATGGCTGATTGATTTGGGTCATTGCTTCTTTCGCAAGCAATTTCTCAATGGCCGCGGTGAGAGACGGCGAAGAAGACTTCCCCGCAACATTTCTATACAGTTATGATGTATTCTTGAGTTTTAGAGGCATAGACACCCGCCTTACCTTTACCGATCACCTCTACACAGCTTTGGAAAATGTAAATTTGTGCACGTTTAGAGATGAAGAAGAGATAGATAGGGGAGAAGAGATTGAGCTGGAAATAAAGAAAGCAATACCACGGTCAAGATCTTCGGTAGTTGTCTTCTCAGAGAACTACGCGTCTTCCCCATGGTGCCTTGACGAACTTGTGATGATCGTGGAGCGCAGGAGGACGTCGAACCACGTGGTTCTTCCTGTCTTCTACCATGTGAATCCCACCGATGTTAGGAATCAGAAGGGGAGTTTTGAGAAAGCATTTGCCAGACATGAAGAGAGATTCGAGGCAGGGAAAATGGGATTCGAGGAGGAGTGGATGGAGAGGAGGAAAGGGTGGACGGAAGCACTAAAGGAGGCGGCAGATCTGGGAGGAATGGTCTTGGAGAACCAAGCTGATGGGTAATTTTACTTTTCCTACTTCACTATCGCACATGATTTTGACCTTCCGCTTGTCGAAAGCTTTCAAGCATTTCTTAATTAAGAGAGAAAACGAGGCGTTGAAGTAAAAATCTACTTTTCATCACAAAAAAATGGAGAGGATCACAAGCTACTTAAGATAAAGGCTCATAGGGGGCATAATCTGAACAAGAGTAGTAGCAACTTCAACTTCTGAGAAACAGAAAGTTCAGTTCCATTACTCAGCGTGCAAAGTACTTCACACGACTGCTATGTAAAGGATGTTGAACAATCATATTGCAATAGACTCTTCAAGATCTGAAGCTTGGTTCGCTAATCACATGCTCAAAATAATGGCAAGAAAATTCTGGGTTAGCATTTCCGTTGTATACGAATTTGAGCTATCATCAACTAATTTGCTTACGCTTTACACTTGTGTCCGTCTATTACAAAATCAGAATCCTCGTACTTTTTACACAGAGATCTTAGTTATTTTTAAATATATGCACTGAGTAATCAATCTGAAAAGCACTTATATTCCCATTGCGATTTGTTTATCGTTGTGAAAATGATATTAAGGCACGAGGCGAAGTTTATCCAGAAGATCGTTGAAGAGCTTGATGGTAAAATACCCCGGTTTCGTTTAAGCATTCCTGGGTACCTAGTTGGAATTGATGACCAAGTCCAAAGAATTAGCTCGTGGTTACAAAATGGGCCTCCTGATGTTGGTATCCTCTCCATATGGGGAATTGGTGGCATAGGAAAGACAACAATTGCTAAACGTGTCTTTAATTTAAACTTGGGAAGCTTTGATGTTGGAAGTTTTCTGTCCGATATCGCACAAACTTTTAAGGAACTTCATGGCGTACTTCATTTACAAAAGCAACTAGTTTCTGAGATCTTGGTTGGAAAAAAGAGAAAAATACGGAATGTTGATGAAGGAATTTGGACAATACGAAAAGCCATGAACAGTAAAAGAGTTCTTCTTGTTTTAGATGATGTGGAGGAAGATGACCAAGTGAATAAAATACTTGGGATGCAAAATTGGTTTTGCAAGGGGAGCAAAATTATCATCACAACTAGGAACCAGAAATTTATTAAGGCTCATAGACCCGATAAGATCCATATGGTTAAGGTTGATACCTTACTCAAAACTCCTTCACTTAAGCTCTTCTGTTGGCATGCTTTTGGAGAAGAAGATCCGCCGAAAATTTACACGGATCTCACAGATAGAGTAGTAGCTTTTTGTGGAGGCCTACCTCTAGCCCTACGGATTTTGGGTCTTTCTTTATCTCGCCAAAGTGTAGATGTCTGGGAAAGTACATTGGAAATACTGAAAACTATCCCCGATAGTGACATTCAGAAAAAGCTTGAAATCAGCTACAATTCTCTGAAAAATGACCTCGACAAAAATTTATTCCTTGACATCGCATGTTTCTTTGTTGGAAAGGATAAAAATGTTATGGTAACGATACTAAACGAATGTGGCTTTTACCCTGTACGTGGAATTGAAAATCTTAAGGACCGAGGTCTCTTATCAGTTGACCTCTTCAACAAGCTAAGGATGCATCAACAGCTTCAACAAATGGGAAGAGAGATTATTCGCCGGAAAGAACCTGACGAACCAGGGAAGCGTAGTAGGTTGTGGCGTTATGAAGATTCCTTGAACGTACTGAAAGAAAATACTGTAAGAATAGTCGTCTGCAGATTTTTTGTGTTTTTATTTCTGTCACTTGCTGCATTCTCCCAGTTACTTACATTCATTCTACACATAGGGGACACGAGCAATTAAAGGTCTAGACCTTGACATTCATATGGAAGGCAACTTACAGATTGAACACAGCTCGGGCAGTGCTTTTAGCAACTCGAATAAGGTGCAACTTGAAACTAGTGCATTTACAAGGATGAGCGAATTGAGACTGCTCCTCATAAATTATGTGCAACTTACCGGAAGCTATAAAAGGTTTCCTAAGAAGCTAAGATGGTTGTGTTGGCTCGGATTCCCTTTGAAATCTATACCAACAGACTTTCCCCTTGAGAGCCTTGTTGTAATCGACATGCGCAACAGCTACTTGACACGATTTTGGAATGGAACAAAGGCACGTTTTGTTGTTCCCTTCCTTTCGTTTCCTTTTAGTTATAGCCTATATGATAATTTCAGTTATAGCTTCTGCTGATCGTGTTTATATATCACTGTGAATTAGTTAACTCCACCATTCTTAATCTTTTGTGGCAGGTTCTTGGATTCTTGAAAATTCTTGATCTTAGTTATTCTCCACATCTTACCGGAACCCCTGACTTCTCAAGACTTCCCAATCTGGAGAGGTTGATTCTTGAAGAGTGTAATCATTTATATGAAGTCCATGAATCGATTGGAGATCTTGAGACCAGTCTTGTTTACTTGAATCTAAAAGGTTGCAAAAGACTAAGGAGGCTCCCAAGAACCATTGGCAGGCTCAAAGTTCTTGAAACGCTAATAATGTCGGGCTGCTCAAGTCTAAACCAATGGCCGGAGGAGATAAGGATGATTGAGTCTTTGAGAGTGCTTCTTGTTGAAGAAATTAATATAGGTTTACTTATCGGTACTCCAAAAGAAGAAACAATATCGCAACCGGCACTAAGAGAATCTTTTCCACCTTATTTATTGGTATTAAGCCTTGTTGGCTGCGACTTGAGGGATGATGCTTTCTCAAGGATTAAGTTGTGTAACATACCCTTTCTGAAGATCCTAAACCTAAGTGAAAATCCAATTTCTTGCCTACCAAATAGCTTCAAAGGTCTTAGTGGCCTCACTGCACTTTACTTAAACGGGTGCACAAGGCTCAAAAGGGTTGAAACACCACGGGGTATATTGGGCTTGGACGTCAGTCGCTGCACATCGTTGGAAAGTATATCTGTTAGAGGACCAGTAGAAGAATGCGCGATACTCCGTGAAGGATGTAAGCAACTAGTTGAGATAACAAATGACTTCGAGTTGGAGCCACTAAAAAATGTGGATCATTTGCAGTTTGACGGAAAGTTCATGGCGTACGGCCCCGCAGGACTCGGAGAATGGAAAGGCCCCAAACAGGTTCTCTCTCTCTCTCTCTCTCTCTCTCTCTCTCTCTCTCTCTCTGTGTTGGGGGTGGGGTGGGGGGGGGGGTGTTTAACGGGCGCACAAACACAATTGTAGCAATTGATTTGATTTGTATGGTGCACGCGCAGGGGCTGTATGAGTGTGATGGTATATTCACCTTGATTTTCCCTGGGTGGGAAATTCCCAGCTGGTTCGAAACTAAGAGCGATGGGGATTCAGTTTCTTTTGTTGTGCCACCAAATCTCAAGGTCCATAGCTTGAACGTGTGCTCTGTCTATACTACAAATAGATTAACCTCGGATGAGATTAGGCATGTCAGTATGAGATTGACCGAGAATACTTATATAGTGATTCATACGAAGGATATGGACATCAGGCTTATCCCAAGCATTTACGTCATTCCAGATCCAGGTGACGCCATGATATGGTTATGCATTTGGAAGTGTGGTAGGTATAACCTAAAAGATGGTGTTGAGGTGAATGTTTCAGTACATGGATTTCTTTTTAACGTAAAGGTGGTCGGAGTCCACCTTGTGATGTATGATGACCAAGGGCAGGCGGGTGCTCTAGACTGCCTGTCCGCCTCGACCTCCAACCCATCACTCCTTGACTCTTTCTCCTCTAGATGAAGAAGAAGATAACAACCTCAACCATTGGAAAAGAGCCCGACCAATGGATGGAGAGAATTGATTTCAAGGGGTGATGCTTAGGATGGACGATACGATTACCAGTCTGGTGAAACCAATGAAGGAGATATTGGAGAATTGGGATGAGCTTGCTAGTTGTTCTTCAAAGCCTCAGCTGCTTTCGGACATTCAATGTATAACTGCATTCAAACATTTGAATTTCAACTATGAAAAAGCATAATCCTGGGTGTTGCTTTTGGTGCATGTACTCGAACTATGCAAAGGTTGATCTGCTTTCAATGCCAACTTTCCTCTGAATAATGCTACGATTTCCATTTAACATTTTGCCGTAACATTTGCATATTTTTGCCTACCCCACCTATATTGTTTTATCCTCTCTTCCTCCTTTCCCATTCGAAATCTATTCTCGAATACAAGTGGGATTGTCTTAAAATTATTCGGTAAACTTTCTCCAAAGTGTTAATAACTAACGCCACACTTGTGTCGATATATCCAGTCTATTTGGGAAGTGATATCAGCAATCCACATTTCATTTGCACCGATTTCTCGATTCTAAAGACCTTAAAAATGTCACTAGTAGCATGGAAAAAGTAGCACCACTAAGAAGACTCCAGTGTAAGTGAAGCATAAGTGGCAGCAATTGGAGTGCAGTTATCTGCCTAACCACAATACTTTTGTGTACTGTTTATTATTCTATTTCTCAAAGTTCGAAAAAATCTGTTTATACAGATATGGTTGTGCTTAGGTTCTTGGCCAATTGTATAACTTGCCTTTTGTGTAAGTAGGACTGGCAAAATGGGCGGATGAGTTGGTTTGGACGAGGCTTAAACAAGCTGGGTATATATAGGTGGCTTACCCATTTTAACCCATTCACTTGCGGGTCAACAGTGTCATTTCTTAATTGGGTTGATTTCACTCATGTGACACAATTATTATCCATATCTAATCAACTCTCAAGAATTCATCTTTGTTAAATACCCACAAACGACCACCGCCGTAGTACAAAACCAACAACCACTGCCATCATACTCAGAACAGAGGTGCAACTTGGGCTGGACAACCTGTGGGCAACCCGTGCTTGCCTGTAAAAATATGGGCATTGGCTTGATATTATAGTAACTGTGGTGGACATAAACACAAAAATTTGAGCCCGTAAAAAATATAGGCTGGACATGGACAAATACTTTTTGAAGCTCGCCCAGCCCTTAAGCAACTCAGTCTGTCAAACTTTTATTTATATATGAATTACGTATATAAACTTTATGTGTACAAGATACGTGGTCGTTTTTTTAGCCTTAAAAATCCTCTAAGCATGCATTTAGAGACTTTTGAAGACTTCTTTTTTTCTCTCTTATTTCTTATCACGAGATTAGACTTCCTAAGATTGTTTTCGAAACTTGTCTTTTTCTTTTACTTTGTCCTAAAACTTTTCTCATGTTTATAACTAAATTTATTTTGAGATTTCACTATTATATTCTTCTTTATTATCACAACTAATTAGTAGATTGCGATGGTAAATGATATGATTAAAAATTAAACAAATAAAAATTCATGACTAATTAGTAAACTTGGATGATAATTGGTAAGCTCTAAAATTAAGTAAACGAATACTAATACGAAACCATGGGCAACTGGTGGGCAACCTATTTTCAGCTTGTTTTACTTTTCTTTTTAATTTCGATTGACTTTATAGTCAGGAGCTTTCATCGAATTTTTTTATATCTATATGACATATTGCTTGACACGCACAATCTTAAACAATTTATTCTTGAACTCAATAAATGTCACTCTTGAACAATTCTAGAACAATAACTCATTTTGGTGATGTAACCTATCCTAGGCTATTAACTAATGAGAAGCAATTTAGTTGTTATATATTTATTTTAGTTTTCCAGAAGAATGAGGATTTTCTATGTATATATAATTATCAAAAGACAACATCGAAATAGTACCGGTACCATATATACCATTTCGCAAAAAAACAAAAAAATCGTTACATACTCCAGTACAATAATTACAACCACGAGTGTAATTATAAAAACAATAGTCTCATGTGTTATGCACGAGGTCAAAACTATTAACTAAATAGATTGATACTCGAGTTCATTCGAGATCGGCTCGAGAACCAACTTAAACTTAATTTAAAGTAGGGGGCCGATCCACATCTACCGGTGGGAAAATAATAATTTTCCCACCGAACCGCAGGTAAGAGCAGCGGTTGGCCACGTGGACGGAAAAAAGGACGAAAAAGACCAAAAAGGACCAAAATGGCACGAGAAATTCACCAAAATATCGCGAGAAAATGAAAATCTCGCGAGAAAATGGGCATAATGCCCAACCGCGTGTGGGAGTTGCGGTTGGCATTAATGCCCAACCGCAACCCCTACATGCGGTTGGGAATTATTTGCCAAGTTGCATTTTTTTTAAAAAAAGGACACATATATATTATAATAATAATAAAAAGGGCATTTAAAGGACATATATATTATAATAATAATAAAAAGGACATGAAGGACAATGGAGAAAATCCCAACCGCCACACTTAGTGGCGGTTGGTATCATTGCAAATTTTTTTTTTCTGTCGCTAAAAATGAAAACTTAATTAGACAGTTTTTTACGAATTTATAAAAAATAGCTAGAGCTAGATCTTGCCAAATTGCAAAAAAGATACCGTAGTTATTTTTAAAAGATCTATATTAGGGAAAAATTTCAGATTTTTCCAAAAACTGGAAAGGGGTTAACTGAAATGGGGAACCTTATAACTTTGTAGTATAATTTAAAATATCAAGCTAGCGCGATTTCGTGCGAAACTTTTATGAGAACCCTAGGATGTTAGGAAGTTCTATTTTCCAGGACTTCGGGCCATTCCGAAGTCGTTAGCTAATTGTTTGGCCGAACGGGCTAATTTTTTTAGGTCTATTTCCCAAAAAATTGCACCGTTCGGCCAAAAAATTAGCTAAAAATTTCAGAATGGCCCAAAATCCTGGAAAATGAAACTTCCCAATGTTCTAGGGTTCTCATAAAAGTTTCGCACGAAATCGCGCTAGCTTGATATTTTAAATTATACTGCAAAGTTACAAGGTTCCCCGTTTCAGTTAGCCCCTTTCCAGTTTTTGTAAAAATCTGAAAATTTTTCCTGATATAGATCTTTTAAAAATAACTATAGTCTCTTTTTTGTAATTTGGCAAAATCTAGCTCTAGCTATTTTTTATAAATTTGTTAAAAACTGTCTAATTAAGTTTTCACATTTAACGACAGAAAAAAAAATAAATTTGCAATGATACCAACCGCCACTAAGTGTGGCGGTTGGGTTTTCTCCATTTTCCTTCTTGTCCTTTTTTTTATTATTATTATAGAATTTTTCATGAATTTATAAAAAATAGCTAGAGCTAGATTTTGCCAAAGTGCGAAACAGAGACCCTAGTTATTTTCAAAAGATCTGTATCAGGTAAAAATTTCAGATTTTTTCAAATACTGGAAAGGGGTTAACTGATACGCGCAACCTTGTAACTTTGCAGTGTAATTTAAAATATCAGGCCAGCGCGATTTCGCGCGAAACTTTTATGAGAACCCTAGGATGTTGGGAAGTTCCATTCCCAAGGAATTCGGGCCATTCCGAAGCCGTTAGCTAATTTTTTGGCCGAACGGGCTTTTAAGCGCTCGATCCGGACACCGGTTCGGGATTTTTAGGCAAAAAATCCGTAAAATACTTTTTAGATCAAGAATGAACTCAGGAAGCTTTAAAATAGCTTTTTAAAGCACTTTTGAAATTTTCTCATGCCAGGGGGCATTTTGGTAATTTGCCACCCCGCGAGGGGTGTTTTGGTAATTTTACGGTGTCAAGTTTTTCAGTCCAGAAATGTAAGTAAAACATCTGAAAGGTTGTTTTGAAGCTGGTTTGATGGGCGTTAGGGTGACAATGAACCCCCGGGGGCATTTCGGTAATTTACCGCTCATCGGGGGCTATTTTGCTAACTGAACCAGCTTGAAAAATTTCCCGAATGATTTTTAGTTATAGGATAGGGGTGTAAGACACCCGGAAAGTTATTTTGTTCCAGTTGTTCTGAGATGTTTGTTGGGGCGATGGTTGTCAGGGGGTGTTTTGCATACGTAGCGGGGCAAAGGGGTTAACTGATACGGGGATCCTTGTAACTTTGCAGTGTAATTTAAAATATCAAGCCAGCGCGATTTCGCGCGAAACTTTTATGAGAACCCTAGGGTGTTGGGAAGTTCCATTCCCAATGAATTCGGGCCATTCCGAAGCCGTTAGCTAATTTTTTGGCCGAACGGGCTTTTAAGCGCTCGATTCGGACATCGGTTCGGGATTTTTGGGCGAAAAGTCCGTAGAATATTTTTTAGATCAAGAATGAATTCGGGAAGCTTAAAATAACATTTCAATGCACTTTTGAGATTGTTCTGATGCCAGGGGCATTTTGGTAATTTGCCACCCCGCGAGGGGTGTTTTGCTAATTTTACAGTGTCAAGTTTTTCAGTCCAAAAATGTAAGTAAAACATCTGAAAGGTTATTTTGAGGCTGGTTTGATGGGCGTTAGGGTGACAATGAACCCCCGGGGGCATTTCGGTAATTTGCCCGCAATGACGGGGGCTATTTTGCTAACTGAACCAGCTTGAAAAATTTCTCGAATGATTTTTAGTTATAGGATAGGGGTGTAAGACACCCGGAAAGTTATTTTGTTCCAGTTGTTCTGAGATGTTTGTTGGGGCAATGGCTGCTAGGGGGTGTTTTACATACGTAGCGAGGTAATTTTTGTTAACGCATCCCCTTTAAAATCTTCGGAGGAAATATTTGGTATATAATTGATGTGATACATTTAAAAAGTAGTAAGCAAAGCGGTTTTGAGACTGCCGGTAGTGTAGCCGCCATATGGGGCGTTAGGGTGATAATGAACCCCCGGGGGAATTTCGGTAATTTGCCGCTCATCGGGGGCTATTTTGCTAATTTTACAATATACAAATTTGTGCTTAAAATAACTTTTAGTTCATGAAAGGGTGTGAGACACCTGAAAAGTTATTTTAAAGAGTGAATTCAGGAAGCTTAAAATCCCGTTTCAAAGCTTAAAATCTCGTTTCTGAAAAAAGTTGTAATTTTTTTTTGTCACGTTTTTTTCGCTCATTGCACCTCAGGCACGCTAGTTAGCCCATTTGTAAGAATTTCGGCGAAAAACAAGACACATTATTTTTTGGGTTTTCCTAGGAAGGGCCTATTCGGGCACACTTTAGGCCCCAATTGATAGCTTCCGAAAAAAGTTGTAATTTTTTTTGTCACTTTTTTTTCGCTCATTGCACCTCAGGCACGCTAGTTAGCCCATTTGTAAGAATTTCGGCAAAAAACGGGACACATTATTTTTTGGGTTTTCCTAGGAAGGGCCTATTCGGCCACACTTTAAGGCCCAATTGATAACTTCCGAAAAAAGTTACAATTTTTTTTGTCACTTTTTTTTCTCTCATTGCACCTCATGCACGCTAGTTAGCCCATTTCTATGAATTTCGGCGAAAAGCGAGACGCGTAATTTTTTCGAATGCGTCATATGAAAGGTATATTCGCGCACATTTTAGCGCCAAATTCATAGCATGCGAAAAATTATGTACATTTCTTTTTGGTACAGTTTTTTGTAACATCACAGCAGCTAGCCACGCACGTCAGGATAATGGTAATGAAGGCGTCTAGCTTCATTCTTTTTCAGCTCCCAGGCTATCCTATACCGAAACGTCAAGGCATCCTTCCTAGTCCACGAGGAGTGTTTGAGCACTTCCGAGCGAGCAATGTAGGGTCTCTGTTTCGCACTTTGGCAAAATCTAGCTCTAGTTATTTTTTATAAATTCATGAAAAATTCTATAATAATAATAAAAAGGACATGAAAGGATATTATAATAATAATAAAAAGGACAAGAAGGAAAATGGAGAAAACCCAACCGCCACACTTAGTGGCGGTTGGTATCATTGCAAATTTATTTTTTTTTCTGTCGTTAAATGTGAAAACTTAATTAGACAGTTTTTAACAAATTTATAAAAAATAGCTAGAGCTAGATTTTGCCAAATTGCAAAAAAGAGACTATAGTTATTTTTAAAAGATCTATATCAGGAAAAATTTTCAGAGTTTTACAAAAACTGGAAAGGGGCTAACTGAAACGGGGAACCTTGTAACTTTGCAGTATAATTTAAAATATCAAGCTAGCGCGATTTCGTGCGAAACTTTTATGAGAACCCTAGAACATTGGGAAGTTTCATTTTCCAGGATTTTGGGCCATTCTGAAATTGTTAGCTAATTTTTTGGCCGAACGGTGCAATTTTTTGGGAAATAGACCTAAAAAAATTAGCCCGTTCGGCCAAACAATTAGCTAACGACTTCGGAATGGCCCGAAGTCCTGGAAAATAGAACTTCCTAACATCCTAGGGTTCTCATAAAAGTTTCGCACGAAATCGCGCTAGCTTGATATTTTAAATTATACTGCAAAGTTATAAGGTTCCCCATTTCAGTTAACCCCTTTTCAGTTTTTGGAAAAATCTGAAAATTTTCCCTAATATAGATCTTTTAAAAATAACTACGGTCTCTTTTTTGCAATTTGGCAAGATCTAGCTCTAGCTATTTTTTATAAATTCGTAAAAAACTGTCTAATTAAGTTTTCATTTTTAGCGACAGAAAAAAAAAATTTGCAATGACACCAACCGCCACTAAGTGTGGCGGTTGGGGTTTTCTCCATTGTCCTTCGTGTCCTTTTTATTATTACTATAATATATATGTCCTTTAAATGTCCTTTTTATTATTATTATAATATATATGTGTCCTTTTTTAAAAAAAAATGCAACTTGGCAAATAATTCCCAACCGCATGTAGGGGTTGCGGTTGGGCATTAATGCCAACCGCAACTCCCACACGCGGTTGGGCATTATGCCCATTTTCTCGCGATATTTTGGTGAATTTCTCGTTCCATTTTGGTCATTTTTGGTCTTTTTCGTCCTTTTTTCCGTCCACGTGGCCAACCGCTGCTCTTACTTGCGGTTCGGTGGGAAAATTGTTATTTTCCCACCGGTAGATGTGGATCGGCCCCCTTTAAAGTATAAGCTAGATAAACAAGCTTGACCAACAATAGGCTCGACTTAGATTTTGGCAACCCTCAAAATTTAGTTCACAACAAAAAGATTTTAAATGTTCAAACGGATACATATCAATTCTCAAGTGAATTTCTGCGATAAGATGCTATATTCAAGCTCTACAATTTACTATCTAAACTCTACAATGGTCACTAAATTGTTAAACTGTTACTTCAGGCATTCCAAATTGTTGTTAAATAGATGGGTGGCGCTCAATACATTGGAGCTCCATTGTTGATTACCCAAAAGCTTGCGGCTAAACCCTCGTGGTCACCGATTCAGTTTATGTGAATATTTGGGGGTAATTTTGCAGATATTGCCAGAAAAGCGAAGCCAGGCAACAACAGTTGCCGGACTTCGTAATCACACTAGTCGCCATAGAGAGCCCACTTCTGGATCTTGCAAGGAAAATGCGATAGTGCAATTCCCAACATATGCCTCTCCTTTTGGGACCAAACTGCAATTGTCAGATTTGGAAGCCTTTTGAACTCTCAAAATAGGTCCCTCGAAGAAGACCAGGAAGCAAGCTTGATTGGCGAGGAATCTCCTATGGCTGATTGCATGAGGAATACCTCGTGGAGATGGGATGGCAAGCAAATCAACGCCCTCCTGCACATAGTTTAATCAGAGTAGGTTGGTGGTTTGAACTGTTACTCGCAGCTATTTCTTAATTCGGAGTTGCATTGACTTTATTAATTAGGTTCTCTCTTTTGATTAGTCTGAAGAAGGTGTTTATGATCCTCCTCGTTCACACTTGAGCATGTTTATGCGTATTTCTTTGAGTTAATTTATCCTTTCACCAACTGTATTATTAGCATGCTATTTATTCGATTTCAGTACTAAAATCTGGCGAGGGTCATTGCAGTTTAGTCGTTTCTTTCGCGAGGAATTTCTCAATGGCTGCTGTGAGACACGGCCAAGAAGACTTCCCCGCAACATCTCTATACAGTTATGATGTATTCTTGAGTTTTAGAGGCATAGACACCCGCCTGACCTTTACCGATCACCTCTACACAGCTTTGGAAGGTGTAAATTTGTGCACGTTTAGAGACGAAGAAGAGATATATAGGGGAGAAGAGATTGAGCTGGAAATAAAGAAAGCAATACCACGGTCAAGATCTTCAGTAGTTGTCTTCTCAGATAACTATGCGTCTTCCAGATGGTGCCTTGACAAACTTGTGCTGATCATGGAGCGCAGGAGGACATTGGACCATATGGTTATTGCTGTCTTCTACCATGTGGATTCCTCGGATGTCAGATATCAAAAGGGGAGTTTTGAGAAAGCATGTGCTAGACATGAAGAGAGATTCAAGGCAGGGAAAACGGGATTCAAGAAGGACTGGATGGAGAGGATGCAAGGGTGGAGGAAAGCACTAAAAGAAGCTGCAGATCTGTCAGGGTGGATCTTGGAGAATCAAGCTGATGGGTAATTTTACTTTTCATACTTTACTATTGCCATGATTTTGAACTTTGGCTGTTGAAAGCTTTCAAGCATTTCATACTTTACTATTGCCCATGATTTTGAACTTCGGCTGTTGAAATCTTTCAAGCATTTTTTTAAGAGACTAAAAGATGCTTTGAAGCAAAAATCTACTTTTCATCACAAAATAATGGAGATGATCACAAGGTACTTAAGAAAAAGGTTCATCGAGGAGCATAATCTGAACAAGAGTAGTCTCACTTCAACTTCCGAGAAACAAAAGTTCAGTTCCATTACTCAGCAGTGCAAAGTACTTCACACAACTGCTACAGAAAGATGTTGAACAATCATATTGCAATAGACTCTTGAAAATCTATAGCTTGGTTCACTAATCGCATGCTTAAAATAATGGCAAGAAAATTCTGGGGTAGCATTTCCGTTGCATACGAATTTGAGCTATCATCAACTTATTTGCTTACGTTTTACCCTTGTGTCTGTCTATTACAAAATCAGAATCCTCATACTTCTTACACAGAGATCTTAGTTATTTTTTAATATATGCACTAGATAATCAATCTGAAAAGCACTTATATTCCCATTGTGATTTGTTTATCGTTGTGAAGATGATATTAAGGCATGAGGCTAAGTTTATCCAGAAGATCATTGATGAGCTTGATGGTAAAATACCCTGGTTTCGTTTAAGCATTCATGGGTACCTAGTTGGAATTGATGACCAAGTCCAAAGAATTAGCTTGTGGTTACAAAATGGGCCTCCTGATGTTGGTATCCTCTCCATATGGGGAATTGGTGGCATCGGAAAGACAACAATTGCCAAACGTGTCTTTAATTTGAACCTGGGAAGCTTTGATACTGGAAGTTTTCTGTCAGATATTGCACAAACTTTTAAGGAATCCCATGGTGTACTTTGTTTACAAAAGCAACTTGTTCTGAGATCTTGGTTGGAAAAAAGAGAAAAATACGGAGTGATGATGAAGGAATTTGGACAATACGAAAAGCCATGAACAGTAAAGAGTTCTTGTTTTAGATGATGTGGAGGAAGATGATCAAGTGAATAAAATACTGGGGATGCAAAATTGGTTTTGCAAGGGGAGCAAAATTATCATCACAACTAGGAACCAGCAATTTATTAAGGCTCATAGACCCAATAAGATCCATATGGTTAAGGTTGTTACCTTACACAGAACTCCATCACTTAAGCTCTTCTGTTGGCATGCTTTTGCAGAAGAAGATCGGCCAGAAATTTACACGGAGCTCACAAATAGAGTAGTAGCTCTTTGTGGAGGCCTACCTCTAGCCCTAC
Source organism: Escallonia herrerae (assembly GCA_033070095.1). Classification (NCBI taxonomy): domain Eukaryota; kingdom Viridiplantae; phylum Streptophyta; class Magnoliopsida; order Escalloniales; family Escalloniaceae; genus Escallonia; species Escallonia herrerae. The sequence goes on along the minus strand of JAVXUP010001818.1, from coordinate 45,234 downwards.
GGATTTTGGGTCTTTCTTTATCTTGCCAAAGTGTAGATGTGTGGGAAAGTACATTGGAGATACTGAAAACCATCCCTGAGAGTGACATTCAGAAAAAGCTTGAAATCTGCTACAATTTTCTGAAAAATGACCTCGATAAAAATTTTATCCTTGACATCGCATGTTTCTTTGTTGGAAAGGATAAAAATCTTATGGTAACGATACTAAACGAATGTGGCTTTTACCCAGTACGCGGGATTGAAAATCTTAAGGACCGAGGTCTCTTGTCAGTTGATCACTCCAACAAGCCAAGTATGCATCCACCGCTTCAACCAATGGGAAGAGAGATTATTCGCCAGAAAGCACCAGATAAACCATGGAAGTGCTGTAGGTTGTGGAGTCATGAGGATTCCTTGAATGTACTCAAAGAAAATACTGTAAGAAAAGTCATCTCCAGATTTTTTGTGTTTCTATTTGTGTCACTTACTACATGTCTCCCTGTTACTTATACCCATTCTATACGTAGGGGACACGAGCAATTCAAGGTCTATAACTTGACGTGCATATGGAAGGCAACTTGCAGAATCAACATAGCTCGGGCAATGCTTTTAGCAACTGGAATGAGGTGCAACTGGAAACTAGTGCATTTACGGGGATGAGCGAATTGAGACGACTCCTTATAAATTATGTGAAACTTACAGGAGGCTATAAAAGGTTTCCTAAGAAGCTAAGATGGTTGTGTTGGCGCGGATTCCCTTCGAAATCTATACCAACAGACTTTCCTCTGGAGAGCCTCGTTGTAATCGACATGCGCAACAGCAAGTTGACACAATTTGGAATGGAGCAAAGGTACGTATCTATTCTTCCCTTCCTTCCCTTTCTTTTAGTTGTAGCTTATACTATAATATTTTTAGTTATAGCTTCTACTGATCGTGTATATACTTGACTCTGGATTAGTTAACTCTACCCTTCTTAATTTTTTGGGGCAGGTTCTTGGATTCTTGAAAATTCTTAATCTTAGTTATTCTCTGCATCTTACCCGTACCCCTGACTTTGCAAGACTCCCCAATCTCGAGAGGTTGATTCTTAAAGAGCGTACTTGTTTATATGAAGTCGATGAATCGATTGGAGATCTTGAGATCGGTCTTGTTTCATTGAATCTAAAAGGATGCAAAAGACTAAGGAAGGAAGCTCCCAAGAACCATTGGCAGGCTCAAAGTTCTTGAAACGCTAATACTCTCGGACCGCTCAAGTCTTGACCAATTGCCAGAGGAGATAAGGATGTTAGTCTTTGAGAGTGTTTCTTGTTGATGGGGTCGATTTAGGTTTACTATTTCGTACTTGGAAAGAAGAAACGTCACGACCAGCACCAAGAGAAAATCCACAACATTCGTGGCTTTCTTTTCCATGTTCTTTACGGGAATTAAGCCTTGCTGAATGCAATTTGAGTGATGATGCTTTCTCAATGATCGGGTCTAGTAAGCTACCTTCACTGGAGATGCTAAACCTAAGCAAAAACCCGATTTCTTCCCTACCAGATTGCTTCAAAGGTCTTACTGGCCTCATTATGCTTTACTTAGTCGGGTGCACAGAGCTCCAAAGGGTTGAAACGCAAGAGATATTCAGGACCAATAGATTGGAGGTAATTGACTTCACGTCGTTGGAAAGAATACTTGGACCAACAAAATGTTGGAACATATATAAGTGCAGGGGATGTGAGAAACTAGTTGAGATAGAGAATAAGTTCAAGTTGGGGCCACTAGAAGATGTGGACGCAGAAACGGCCAACTATTTGCAGTCGTATGGCTTGCAATTGAGTCTGGGCAGAGAGGTGACTTTATACAGCACTTCAGCAAACGAACCCAGTAATTCAGGTTCTCTCCCTGTCTCTCTCTCACTCTCTCTCTCTGTGGGTGGGTGAATGGCACGGAAAACACAAATGAAGTAATTTGATTCGTATGGTGCACGTGCAGGGGTTGTATGACCCTGGTGGTCTGTTCAGCGTGTTTTTCCCTGGGCGGGAAATTCCCCGCATGTTCGAAATTAAGAGGAAGGGGAACTCAGTTTCTTTTGAAATGCCAAATCTCAAGATCCATAGATTGCATGTGTGCGCTGTCTCTACTACGAATACCCTAACCTGGGAAGAAGTTGCGCGTACGCCATTAGCGTCTAATATTTTGTGTATAAGGATCGAGACGGAGGTTTTGAAAGCCAGCTATATGCCAAGGGTTTTACGGCATTCCACAACCAGATGAAGATATGATATGGTTATGCTTTTGGGAATGTGAAAAAATAAAAGCTGGTGATAAAATGACTGTTTCAGTACATCTTGTGCGTGGAGCTCCTTTTGAGGCAAAGGAGGTGGGAGTCCACCACCTAGTGACGTATGATGAGCAAGAGCAGACGGGCTGCGCATCCACCTCAACTGCCCCGACCCAATCACTCGTCAAACGCACGCTGAGTCTTTGTCCTGTAGATGAAGATGACAACCCAAGCAGTAATAGAAAAAAGAGCCCGACCGACGAACGGAGAGCATTGATCCAACTTCGACGCTCAGATGGACTCCTTTATCACCGGTCTGTTTCAACGAATCAATTAATGGCAGGGCGATGCTATAGCTAGTAATTAAGAAGATTGTCCACCTAGGTTAGATCTCATATATAGAACGACAGAGCTGTACGAATATTTTCTCCTTTTGTGGAGTTGCCTGTCTTCTCCAGGCTCCATATCATTGCTGGTGGAAGCCAATAGGAGACTTTGCTTGAGCTTGCTATGTGTTTTTTTTTACAAATCCTTGGTTGCTTTTGAAGGATCAATATGTAATTTGAAAAGTGTGTTCAAACGCTTCAGCGTGTCGATATTAGTTGCGGTTTTCCATTTTCTAGAAATTTGACCCCTGGCTGCTCATGGGATAAAAGTTAGAGGCCCCTGTGTGATCTCGCCTAGTTCGAATATGTAGAGAAACAAAAATTGTGAACCTAGTTTCCACTACAATCTTAGGCTTTAAAAGTTGCTTTACTAACCACAAAATGATCTAATGCCATATATTGCTCTATTACAAAACAAATCTGTAGAACCTCCATCAAGGTAGATACTCGAGTCACCAGAAACAAATATGTGTCGGGGGAAAACAATATTTGTAGTTTATTAAAAGTAAAAAAGGAAAGAAATCCAGAGATGCATAATCTTCTTTAACTTGTCCTAAACTGTGACGCTGAGATCCAAAAAGTTCCATCAACACTCGTTAAACTTTGTTCGTAATTAGTAGAACAACTAAGAGCCCTATATTGTGCACTCAAACACACTTTCCCCTGTTTAGACTTGAGAACTTTTGCGGTGACTAAGAGCTCTGTATTGTGCAAAGGATTGAGATAATCAAAGTCAATGAATTGAAAAAATAAATAGAAAATCGGATCTAAGATACACCAAGAGAAAACTTTTATGGAAGGGTGAATGGTCAAGTGGGCACACAGTAGAGTTGTCAAAGGGCCGGGCTTGGGCCGGCCCAGCCCAAGCCCATCGGGCCTGCTGTGGGGCCGGGCCGGGGCCGGGCCAGTGGGGCTGCCAACCGGGCCGGGCCGGGCCTGCCGAAGGCAAACCTAGGCCCAGTCCAGGCCCTGGCCCTAGGCCCAATAGCTAGGGCCGGGCCCGGGCCCTTTTTTTTTTTTTTCTTCTTGTTATTCAATTTTAAATTTCATCTCTAGGCAATATTCACAATTTAACGAACCTAATCTTTATCCTTTTATTTCATTATAAGTAATATACATATATATGTATGTATGTATATACATATTTATTTGTTAGCCATTATATTTTTTATTATATGTTAAACATTTTCATACTCTTCTTGGTGAGCTTTATTAATAAAATCTTAACACATAACAATTTATATAGAAAAATAATAAATGTATTCATAGGCCCTCCTCCTTTTATCCGGGCTTGGGACCGGCTGCTTGTAAACAAACAGGCGAAGTTACCTATTTTTTTATATATACGAAAAAATATATATCTTGCTTGTAAAAATTTATTTTATATATATGGAAAAAAAGTATATTTTGTGAAAAAATTTATTCTTAAAATTCTAACAATCAAAATAATAATGCATGTCTATCCAAAATATCAGCAATCAAAGATCAAGAAATCTGCAACGTCAACCAAAAGGATCAAAAGAGGAAAATAAAAACAAATTACCTAATCATCCAGAAGTACTTCAATATCCGAGTCACTGCTCTTCCTATCATCAATCGGTTTATCTTGCTCGCGGTATTTCGCATCAAGATAATCCTTCCAACATACACATAGCTCGAGCGACTCGGGGTTAAGACGACTCCTCCTGTCATCCAAAACCCTCCCGCTGGCTGAAAATGCCGACTCTGAAGCAACCGTGGAGGCTTGCACTGGCAGTACATCCCGTGCAATTTGGGATAAAGTTTTATACATGTTTTGATTTTGTTTCCAAAAATTTAACAAATTAAAATTAACCTGTTCTTGCCTTGATAAATCAGAATAATGATCAGTATTTGCATATACACCAATCTCATTAAAAGAGGAAAAAGTATACGAACCTGCCGAATTAGAAGTACCTTCACCTGGTAGTTGTCTTGCTACTAGATGTTCAAAGCCCTGAAGGTATGGCGCATAATACCTCTCAACAGTGGATGATGATGTAGCTCGCCCGCGCACGTCAGCAGAATTACGATAGACGTTGAACAAGTCCTCAAACCTCTTGCTCACTTTTGCTGTGAATGCGGTTGTCTCCTCTGCTGTGTAGCACATTAATTTCGATATCTCTTGTATCGAGGCGTTCACGCCATGCAACTTTAACCTAGGATCTAAACAAGTAGCCACAGTAAAAATAGCAGGCAGTTTACTCCAATATTTATTAAATTTTTGATCCATCACTTTTACTATTTCCTTAAAGGGTCCTATATATCTCCATTTTGTTAACATTGTAGCCATCTTCAGAATTTCTATTACAGCGAGAGGAGAGGTGGGATAGTACGTACCAGACAATAAATTGGTAGACGTGTAGAATACCTCCAAAAATTCAGCTAGGTATGTGGCCATCTGCCATTCCTCTTGAGTTGGCAAGCCGGCTGGGAACTGGGTTAGTAGAAAATGCGTATAGACTTCTCGGTATGCCAGAATGTGTAAAAGCATGTGGTATGTAGAGTTCCACCTGTGGACCACATCTGTAACTGCTCTCCTGCGAGGCATATTATATTGAACACACAACGTTTTAAATTGTTGTGTTCTCGGACTCGAGCTATTAACATACGCTGTCATACCCCTCATTTTGAGAAGAATATCTCCTGCAGCAGCTAAACCATCTTGAACAATTAAATTAATAATGTGACAAACACAGCGAACATGAAATAATTCACCATTAAGTACAGGTTGAAGCGTCTCCTTTAAAGCTGCAACAGCAACTTTATTATTAGAAGCATTATCAAAACTAACACTCATAATCTTATCCTTAATTTTAAATGTGGTGCATGCTTTTAATATAAGAATAGCAATGTTCATTCCATCATGCGGATAAGGGAAGTGCTCGAAAGCGATGATTCTCTTGTGCATAACCCAATCTACATCAATCCAATGAGCGGTCACACAAGAATAACTAACAAAAGTATAAGGAGATTGCCAAATATCAGAAGTAAGACTAACTTTACCTTCAAATTTATCGAAATAATCGATAAGGCGTGCTTTAGCAGCATTGTACTGTCGGAGTGCATCGGATCTAGTTGTGTTTCTATGAACCTTTTTGTACAAAGGTTGAACGTATGTGTTCATATATCTAGAGTGCTTAGGATTATCGGCAAAAGAAAAGGCTTGTTCATCATGAATAACAAATTCAGCGAGACCGTCTCTTTGCTCTCGCTGATTATAAACAAATAACTTACCGTCAAAAGATAACTGCGTTTGGGTAGGTTCGACGTGGCCTTGTCGAGGTGCACACAGAGGGTAATGCCTGTTAAGATGTCCATTACCACTACCAGACGAAAATAATTTAGCGCAGTACTTACATCGAGCTTTTCGGATGCCGTCCACCATAACTACATCGAAATGATTCCAACACTCGGCTTTCTTTTTTTCCCCTTTTGGACTTCTGGCTCATTACCGGAGGCATTGCTCGGCCCTTCTTCATCATGACCAGGCATAGGGTTGAGATTATGCCACGGAGTAGTAGCTTCGCCAACCGAGCTGCGTCCTTGACTATAATGCGGGGGGTCTTCATCAGGCGTGTATTCAAAATCTGGAATGTTTTGATTGAACTCCCAATTGGCTTGGGTATCTATCATACAGCCTGTACTCATTCGTCCAGGAACGAATGGTTGTGTTGGTGCTTGGATTGGTGTTTGTGATGGCCGTGGCGCTGGCGCTTGTGCTGGTGGTGGTGCTTGCGATGATGATGATGTTTTTCGTGATGACGATGCACGCCTCATTTTCTTCAATAATCCAGCCATATTTCGAGCTAAACTTTGTAAGAGTAACTAAATACACAAGTATAAGAGTAGTAATAAGAAATAACAATTAAAAGAATGAACGAGTAACAAATATTAGAGAGTTAGTAATTAAAAAGAATTTAGCAAGACTAGTAATTAATAAACAAGAGTACTAATTAGTAAATACTAGTAGTAATTAGCAAGAGTAGTAATTGGAGAGGAAAATAGTAGCAAAGCTTGTAGAAATATAGAATGTTTAGGTAAGAGAGAGTAAGAAGATTGGTGTGAAAAATTAGAGAGAAATGGTGTGAATTTATAGATTTTAGAAACTTCACAAAAGACCAAAATACCCCTACAAACTATCCGTTTATAGTTGTTGGGGAGGGTAAGAGTGTAAAGGAGTTGAAAAATATAGGTTAGACTAAAATACCCCCCAAACTAGCCGTTATATTGCTGTTGGGGGGGTAAAAGTGGAATTTTGGAAAAGGGGTGGAAGAAAGGGGGGAAAAACAAAAAAATTCAAACAAGTGGGGCCGCAGACCGGGCCAGACCCGGGCCGACTTCGGGTCGGGCCGGGCCAAACCCGTTTCCAGGCCGGGCCGGGCTTTTTCGCAGCAAATGAAGGCCTGGTCCAGGCCCAGGCCCCAAGCCCGCTGTGCTGGGGCCGCTACTGTTCATGGACGGGGCCGGGCCAGCCCGGGCCAGAACCGGGCCGGGTCGGGCCAGCCCGCGGGCCGCCCGGCCCGTTTGACAACTCTAGCACACAGGAAATTGTACAACCCGCCAAGTGCCAACTTGCTTTCACGAGAATAATATGCACATGGATTCCAATTTCTCCAATTCCAACTTTTCTAGAAGCTATATACGTCTTTTTTGGTCATTGATGACTACTCTGCATTCTTTTTAGTTCACTATGTGCTTTTGCACGATATATAGTGATTTAAAATAAGAATATTTTAAAGTTTGATTAAAAAATAATCAAAATTATTAAATATGATTAGTATAATTAAACAATAATAACAAATCAGTTGTTAACTACTAATCAAATACTCAAAATGGGAAAAGTTCATTACTCAAAACATGATCTTACTTTCAAATCTGAATTTTTCACGCCAATTATCACCAACACTATTTATCATACTTATTTCTTTCGTCATATTACGTTGCCGCTAAACAAAATTCTAATTGTTCCATATTATATCTTGTTATCCAAGGTATACTGGCATTGCAATTAGTCTCAAACATCTCCCACAAATATCTTACTTTCACGAAACACTACAAGTTTGATTGTACAATGATAAAAGTGAAGGAAATTTTTAGAGATAATTAATATCAAGTGTTTATATTGGAATTGTCTATTGTCATGTATTATATTTTGATGGCATATATATATATATATATATATATATATATATATATATATATATGTCTAGCAAGTGAAATTGAGAATAAATTTGAATTATAATTAAGTTGTATTACGGAAGTTCAATAACCAACTGAAAAAGGATTGTCGAAAATAAAGTGCCTAACATGAAAAAAGTTATTATTAATAATTGTATAACAACTTTTGTAAGATGAAATGGGTTAGGAGCTTAAATGTTACATTTTTAAAATCAAGAATCAATCAAGCTCAAGAAATCTATCATGACACATATATAGAAATTGAACTCCTTAAGCAACAACTTTAATAGCCCGAACTTTCAATAATTTTTCTAAAGTTTTTTTATCAGTCACTTTTAGAGTTTTAGCACTTTTTCTTACAAGCATCATTACTAAAGTTCAAGATATCATCACTTATAATTTTCAGTATCATTCATTACCTATCATGTTTCTTTCTTCCCAGTTATGGCCATTTTTTGTAGTAATGATTATTGGGGGTCAAAATATTTCTTGCAGTATATTTGCTTCTGGTGATGATCTATTCTACAACTCCCTCAGTCTCAAAAAAAAAAATTTGATTTTTTTTGAATTGTCCTAAAAAAATTGATCAATTTTCAAATTAAAAAAGATTTTGTAACTATTTTTATATGTTTACCCTTTGTAGACATTTTCTTTGTTCTACTTCTCTCTTTCCACATTTAGTCATTCACCAACCCATTTTTCTCTATTGAACTAATTTCGTCCTGTCCTTTTCTATTTCTTGGGATAGAATGAGAAACTCTTAAAATAAGACTTATATCTTAAATAAACGTGCGTCAAATATAATCAAATAATTTGATACGGAGGGAGTATAAGTTTTATGTATTTCTTAATTTAGAATTAAAGTACAAAGCAAGTCTTTTTCAACTTTTTCTATCTTTAAGTTCCAACGTTCGAATGCAATTTGTCTAAAATGATGCTTAATTATATTTTTTTTTACTTTTTAATTAAAAATCTATAGTGTACTCTAAGTTTCTCTTGATAGTGTACTTTAAAGCTCTCTTTTATATTTAGCTAGCATAACCTTGTTTATCGTAGTAGTAAAATAAGGCTATTAATTTAGTAGTAGATGTAATTTAACATATATTTGCCATAAGATTTTTATTTTTAACACAGACTTTATGTACTCATCTAAAAAGTATATATACATATACGTTTGTGTGTGTCCTTTTGAAATCCATACTACATAACGTATGTGTGAAGTTAATATCAGATAGTGATAATGAACTAAGTAACTTCAATAATATTCACAAACCTACGTTTTTCATCCTATATTTAAATATTCGTGTTACAATTTTCATATAGATAAAATTCAACAAAAGTCAAGCATAATTAACCCCAGATCATTTATTAGATAAAGACCTGTATCATCAAAATTAAAAAAAAAACATCAAACCATAGGTATAAGGTTTTGAGAGTTAAGAAAATTATAGAGTTAATTACATCCATGACCTTGAGATTAGGATAAAATTATAAGTATGCCCATTAGTTGGACCAAATAACACTTATGTTCGTAAACCGAACGAAAATACTGAAAGGATGTAAAGATCAAAATGCCTGTCACTTAAGAATGTAATTCTTCAAATGTTATTCATCATCTCTTCATCTCACCCATACAACCCCACAACCACTACCACCACCATCATCCATTTAGACTTTTGAGCTCCAAAACACACAAAGACAACTTATACATGCATCCACACACGCGCGGGCACCCATCTACACACACACACACATAGACAATATGCACACATACCCATACACAAAAGCCCCTTCACCACCCCACAACCCCCCCCAACCGGCCACAACCACAACTACAATCACATCTCACTATCATTGTGTTCTTTAGCTTTTTCACTTTTCTTCAACCTTCTCACCCCAATCAACTGTCACGGTTTTCTCATTCTCTCACTTGCAATAAATCATCATAATTCAACAAACCAAATTAATAGAAATGAAAATTTGAAGTTGGGGTTTAAATTTTGGAAGAAGATGTATAAAATTTCTTGTTTGCATCAAACTATTATGCAACACCATGGCAGCGCTACCGCCGTTAATTACCACCGTTAACTACCACCAGATCAGCCTTCCACCACCGGCGTTCGCTGGTGCTGGGATAATGTGGCTAGTGAGGCTGAGCCAGTTTGCCGACTTTCACGCTGAGTGCTTGCCGAGGAAGGTACGCTGATGTTATGGGGGGAGAATTTAGGTTAAAACCCTAGTTTGAAAAATTAGGATTTGTAAAATTTTATATTGTATATACCCTGTAGATACAAAATAAAGGGAGTATCAACATTTAAAAAGTACGTATCGACTAAGCAAAAATATATATTTTTTAACGGATCAATATGACTTTACCTTTTAAAATTTAATATCATTGACTGTAATTCACCCTAAAATCGAGGACATTAGTCCCAAAATTATAAGAATCCATTGTTTTACCAAACACAAATTAACACATAAATTTATCATAAAAGTTGCAAAAAGAAGGCCTAATCAAACTTGTAGATATTTTGGCTTTGTCATATGTCACTAAATTTAAATTTGTTGTTATATGCAAAAGTTAATAGAGGCAATAGCTGGTGCACCTTAATTTATAGAAAAAAAATGATAATACGTGGACTTAGGAACGATTCTCTAAGAAGTAGGGACAATTAAGGTGCTCATTTTATTTGATTTTGATGTTGATAAGATTTAAGGTTATGTTTTGATAAGGTTTTCTTTAAAGGTGAACAGAGACTTAGTATCATATTTATACGATTGGCCCAGATCCACTCCCACATTTTTGTCACTTAAAGATGTATTAGTGAACTTTTAACGTCTTTAACAGCAAATTATTTATGATTAATCAAAAATATTATAGTTTAGGCTTACCTTCTTAAAAATAGAAATACAGTTAAGTTTAGTAAACCTTTTATTTCTAAAAGGGTATTTTTAATGAAAAAATATGTAGCCATTTTAATTGCTTGAGATTATTTTGTACGCTGGGACGAAATCCTTACCCGTTTTGATTATATTAATAGTCTTAAAAAACTTTAATTTTATGATATATTCCTTATATCAATATGTCTGTATTAAATATATAGAATCAAACTTCATGTTTACGACAGTTTCAATGTACTAATATGTTTGTATTGAAATCTATATACATGCAGAATAATTTAAATCTGTAGCATACATATCAACATAGACATATGAAATACAAAATTAAAAAGGATTTAATTTTTGACAAAATATTGAATTTAGCTTAGGTATATTATATTTTTTGAGAAAGGCTTTAAAAACTATGTTCTCTACAAGTTTTTTTCTTTAATCGAATATGACGGAGAAGATGTAGTAACTCTGTTATAATTTAAGTCAAACATCCCTTTACTCTAATAAAAGTATATATATTTTAATAAAGATAATTTAACGAAAGAGACATGTTATTATATGAAAAGTAATAAAAATCCTTACTTTTTAAAACACTTATTAAAAATAGGTATTTAATAAAAAGAAAAGTTTTTAATCAACAGTCAAAACAATCCTTAACTCTAACAAAAACATATATTTCAATAATAGTAATTTAAGGAAAGATACTTGATATCCTATGAGAAGTCCAAAACACCCTCATTTTAAATAAAACTCTAATTTAGAAAGGGTATTTAATGGAAAAGAAATGTTATAAGTCAAAAACACCCTTACTCACCCTTAATCTCTTATAGGAATATCAATTAGAAAATGATACTTTAAAGAAAGAAAAGATTAGTCATTTAAGCTCATATGTGCTTTTTTTATATTTATAGATTATAGATATAGATTAATAGTGGCAGAATCTTGGCTGAACCCATCAAACTTGCGGCCAAACTGAAGGGCTTAGCTTCATCCTATCACCACTAGTTTCTTAAGTTTAATTACCGCCACAGGTGCGTGCTCATCATCTGCCACAGTCGCCTAATTTTGCAGTTTGTTCTCCTTATGTGTTTTTCATTGCGCCTCAAACTTGCTTATGTGTGTGCACAATCATATACATTCCCTAGAGAGATAGTTCAAAGACACAATGAACTTTTGTCGATTTGAATAGCGATGAAATGCAAATAGTGAATCACGTTTGGAAACAATTGATTACCCAATAATTCAAGACGAGCGAGCCAAAATCTACCTTCATCTAGTTTCTTCCGATAGATATGCAACTTGGGCTATATTTCAAAAAACGAAATGGAATATATATCCAAAAATAGCATGGCAATCAATGTAACCAATAAGTGCAACACATCAGGCCTTTGACCAAAAATGTCGAGGCTAATGGTGAATTGTGGCGTAGTGCAATGGACGAACAAAAATTTATCGAGATAGAGGGATTCTCACTACGACTCAAGAAAATATTTTCTTATGTAATCCATTGATTGTGTCATATCATATCTATCATATTCAAGGTTTTTTATGAATTGTGTGATTCGTTTAAGCACCCAACTTTCCTATTCAATTCCGCTTTAAGGGATTCAAGCTTATTATCGCGCATATATAAGTGTGATGCTTGTTGGGATCCTTTTTGGGACAAAGAACCCGTGTGTCACAATGGATACTTTGCTTATGATGCACAGAATAACAATTTACAACCTTAGCTTTTTGGTCTTGAACAACAGGTGAAAGTGTTTTCAGGTCAGGTTTCCCGGCGACATCCATCTTCCAGGGTGAGATCCATACAATAGAGTCTCGGTTAAGTTATCCAGATTAGCAATCTGAAACAGTTGGTTACCAACCTCCATGGATGACGCATTTTGACTTTAAAAGCGGACAGAGACTGTTGATAAGTAAACATTAGAGATCTGTAACGGGGCCATATCAGATTATGTGACGTCTCTTCAGCGTGTCGGTTCAACTTCGATTCCACCTCCGGTTCCGTTGAGACGTGACGCTCTTCAGAATCTGTGGTTGTTTGTGCAAATAGGGGGCTGAATATTAGAGTTGGGCACTCATCTGTTAAATTTTACTGTAATTGTGTTCACTCCTTTTGTAGGGAAGAGAGTAATTTTGACAGAATACGTTGACGACTTATATTCTGCAACATGATGATTGATGTGGTAGACATGCACGTTTTCCCCCAACGAGAGATCTCCTATGGCTAATGGAAGTTAGGGGTGAGCACGGTTCGGTTTGGGAGTCAACGGCAAACCGAACCGTTATCCCCTCGATTTGAAAAATTGTGAACTGAATCAAACCAAACACTATCGGTTTGGACAGTTCGGTTTGGTCGGTTTAAACGGCTCGATTTAGTCGGTTTGGATCGGTTTATCTATTTAAAGATGTTGTTCTTTTGTACATTACTAATCAAAGTTATATCTTTTTTAGATTGCATATAATCTTGTTTCATTCGATATATATGTTCTCATTGTTGAATGAGAAAGAATGAGTAAATATAAATCAGATATTGGTCACAAAATTTTTGTGTTATAAGTGTTGTTAATATTTTTGTTTCTTTTTAACTTTCAAGATTTGTTTCTTTGGATTTGCTTAATACCACCCTATATGTGTAATTATCAATGAAATATTACTAACAATAGATTAACTTAGCATACATCGGTTCGGTTCGGTTTCGAATCGATTTAAAAAATATGAATCGTGAACCAAACCAAATCAAGGTCGATTTGAAAAATGACAAACAAAACCGTTAAGATCTTTGAACGGTTTGGATTGAATTGGTTCGATTTGATCGGTTTGAGCGATTCGGATCGGTTTGAACGGTTTGGTGCTCACGCCTAGTAGCAATGAGAAGTACTGTATGGACCATGGGTCCACGCGCTCTTACTAGAGTTGTCAAAGGGCCGGGCTTGGGCCGGCCCAACCCAAGCCCATCGGGCCTGCTGTGGGGCCGGGCCGGGGCCGGGCCAGTGGGGCTGCCAACCGGGCCGGGCCGGGCCTGCCGAAGGCAAACCTAGGCCCAGTCCAGGCCCTGGCCCTAGGCCCAATAGCTAGGGCCGGGCCCGGGCCCTTTTTTTTTCTTCTTGTTATTCAATTTTAAATTTCATCTCTAGGCAATATTCACAATTTAACGAACCTAATCTTTATCCTTTTATTTCATTATAAGTAATATACATATATATGTATGTATGTATATACATATTTATTTGTTAGCCATTATATTTTTTATTATATGTTAAACATTTTCATACTCTTCTTGGTGAGCTTTATTAATAAAATCTTAACACATAACAATTTATATAAAAAAATAATAAATGTACTCATAGGCCCTCCTCCTTTTATCCGGGCTTGGGACCGGCTGCTTGTAAACAAACAGGCGAAGTTACCTATTTTTTTATATATACGAAAAAATATATATCTTGCTTGTAAAAATTTATTTTATATATATGGAAAAAAAGTATATTTTGTGAAAAAATTTATTCTTAAAATTCTAACAATCAAAATAATAATGCATGTCTATCCAAAATATCAGCAATCAAAGATCAAGAAATCTGCAACGTCAACCAAAAGGATCAAAAGCGGAAAATAAAAACAAATTACCTAATCATCCAGAAGTACTTCAATATCCGAGTCACTGCTCTTCCTATCATCAATCGGTTTATCTTGCTCGCGGTATTTCGCATCAAGATAATCCTTCCAACATACACATAGCTCGAGCGACTCGGGGTTAAGACGACTCCTCCTGTCATCCAAAACCCTCCCGCTGGCTGAAAATGCCGACTCTGAAGCAACCGTGGAGGCTTGCACTGGCAGTACATCCCGTGCAATTTGGGATAAAGTTTTATACATGTTTTGATTTTGTTTCCAAAAATTTAACAAATTAAAATTAACCTGTTCTTGCCATGATAAATCAGAATAATGATCAGTATTTGCATATACACCAATCTCATTAAAAGAGGAAAAAGTATACGAACCTGCCGAATTAGAAGTACCTTCACCTGGTAGTTGTCTTGCTACTAGATGTTCAAAGCCCTGAAGGTATGGCGCATAATACCTCTCAACAGTGGATGATGATGTAGCTCGTCCGCGCACGTCAGCAGAATTACGATAGACGTTGAACAAGTCCTCAAACCTCTTGCTCACTTTTGCTGTGAATGCGGTTGTCTCATCTCCTGTGTAGCACATTAATTTTGATATCTCTTGTATCGAGGCGTTCACGCCATGCAACTTTAACCTAGGATCTAAATAAGTAGCCACAGTAAAAATACAGGCAGTTTACTCCAATATTTATTAAATTTTTGATCCATCACTTTTACTATTTCCTTAAAAGGTCCTATATATCTCCATTTTGTTAACATTGTAGCCATCTTCAGAATTTCTATTACAGCGAGAGGAGAGGTGGGATAGTACGTACCAGACAATAAATTGGTAGACGTGTAGAATACCTCCAAAAATTCAGCTAGGTATGTGGCCATCTGCCATTCCTCTTGAGTTGGCAAGCCGGTTGGGAACTGGGTTAGTAGAAAATGCGTATAGACTTCTCGGTATGCCAGAATGTGTAAAAGCATGTGGTATGTAGAGTTCCACCTGTGGACCACATCTGTAACTGCTCTCCTGCGAGACATATTATATTGAACACACAACGTTTTAAATTGTTGTGTTCTCGGACTCGAGCTATTAACATACGCTGTCATACCCCTCATTTTGAGAAGAATATCTCCTGCAGCAGCTAAACCATCTTGAACAATTAAATTAATAATGTGACAAACACAGCGAACATGAAATAATTCACCATTAAGTACAGGTTGAAGCGTCTCCTTTAAAGCTGCAACAGCAACTTTATTATTAGAAGCATTATCAAAACTAACACTCATAATCTTATCCTTAATTTTAAATGTGGTGCATGCTTTTAATATAAGAATAGCAATGTTCATTCCATCGTGCGGATAAAGGAAGTGCTCGAAAGCGATGATTCTCTTGTGCATAACCCAATCTACATCAATCCAATGAGCGGTCACACAAGAATAACTAACAAAAGTATAAGGAGATTGCCAAATATCATAAGTAAGACTAACTTTACCTTTAAATTTATCGAAATAATCGATAAGGCGTGCTTTAGCAGCATTGTACTGTCGGAGTGCATCGGATCTAGTTGTGTTTCTATGAACCTTTTTGTACAAAGGTTGAACGTATGTGTTCATATATCTAGAGTGCTTAGGATTATCGGCAAAAGAAAAGGCTTGTTCATCATGAATAACAAATTCAGCGAGACCGTCTCTTTGCTCTCGCTGATTATAAACAAATAACTTACCGTCAAAAGATAACTGCGTTTGGGTAGGTTCGACGTGGCCTTGTCGAGGTGCACACAGAGGGTAATGCCTGTTAAGATGTCCATTACCACTACCAGGCGAAAATAATTTAGCGCAGTACTTACATCGAGCTTTTCGGATGCCGTCCACCATAACTACATCGAAATGATTCCAACACTCGGCTTTCTTTTTTTCCCCTTTTGGACTTCTGGCTCATTACCGGAGACATTGCTCGGCCCTTCTTCATCATGACCAGGCATAGGGTTGAGATTATGCCACGGAGTAGTAGCTTCGCCAACCGAGCTGCGTCCTTGACTATAATGCGGGGGGTCTTCATCAGGCGTGTATTCAAAATGTGGAATGTTTTGATTGAACTCCCAATTGTCTTGGGTATCTATCATACAGCCTGTACTCATTCGTCCAGGAACGAATGGTTGTGTTGGTGCTTGGATTGGTGTTTGTGATGGCCGTGGCACTGGCGCTTGTGCTGGTGGTGGTGCTTGCGATGATGATGATGTTTTTCGTGATGACGATGCACGCCTCATTTTCTTCAATAATCCAGCCATATTTCGAGCTAAACTTTGTAAGAGTTACTAAATACACAAGTATAAGAGTAGTAATAAGAAATAACAATTAAAAGAATGAACGAGTAACAAATATTAGAGAGTTAGTAATTAAAAAGAATTTAGCAAGACTAGTAATTAATAAACAAGAGTACTAATTAGTAAATACTAGTAGTAATTAGCAAGAGTAGTAATTGGAGAGGAAAATAGTAGCAAATCTTGTAGAAATATAGAATGTTTAGGTAAGAGAGAGTAAGAAGATTGGTGTGAAAAATTAGAGAGAAATGGTGTGAATTTATAGATTTTAGAAACTTCACAAAAGACCAAAATACCCCTACAAACTATCCGTTTATAGTTGTTGGGGAGGGTAAGAGTGTAAAGGAGTTAAAAAATATAGGTTAGACTAAAATACCCCCCAAACTAGCCGTTATATTGCTGTTGGGGGGGTAAAAGTGAAATTTTGGAAAAGGGGTGGAAGAAAGGGAGGGAAAAACAAAAAAATTCAAACAAGTGGGGCCAAAACCGGGCCAGACCCGGGCCGCAGACCGGGCCAGATTCGGGCCGCAGACCGGGCCAGACCCAGGCCGACTTCGGGCCGGGCCAAACCCGTTTCCGGGCCGGGCCGGGGTTTTTCGCAGCAATTGAAGGCCTGGTCCAGGCCCAGGCCCCAAGCCCGTTGTGCTGGGGCCGCTACTGTTCATGGACGGGGTCGGGCCAGCCCGGGCCAGAACCGGGCCGGGGGTCGGGCCAGCCCGCGGGCCGCCCGGCCCGTTTGACAACTCTAGCTCTTACGCGGTTGGTGGTTTGAATTTTGAGTCACGGCTATATTTTATTAATTTTGTTTTGTTTTGTGCCAAGTCTTAGATGTCCACACGCTCTTCCGCGTGTAACACCCAATCAGAATTATTAGCATTTTATATATTTATTCGCTTTCAGTACTAAAAATCTAAAATCTAAAATCCGGCGAGGGACGAGGGTCATTGCATTTTAGTCCTTTCTTTCGCAAGGAATCTCTCAATGGCTGCTGTGGGAGACGGCCAAGAAGACTTCCCTGCAACATCTCTATACAGTTATGATGTATTCTTGAGTTTTAGAGGCATTGACACCCGCCTGACCTTTACCGATCACCTCTACACAGCTTTGGTGGGTGCGGGTTTCTGCACGTTTAGAGATAATGAAGAGATAGATAGGGGAGAAGAGATTGAGCTGGAAATAAAGAAAGCAATACCACGGTCAAGATCTTCGGTAGTTGTCTTCTCAGAGAACTACGCGTCTTCCCCATGGTGCCTTGACGAACTTGTGATGATCGTGGAGCGCAGGAGGACGTCGAACCACGTGGTTCTTCCTGTCTTCTACCATGTGAATCCCACCGATGTTAGGAATCAGAAGGGGAGTTTTGAGAAAGCATTTGCCAGACATGAAGAGAGATTCGAGGCAGGGAAAATGGGATTCGAGGAGGAGTGGATGGAGAGGAGGAAAGGGTGGACGGAAGCACTAAAACAGGCGGCAGATCTGGGAGGAATGGTCTTGGAGAACCAAGCTGATGGGTAATTTTACTTTTCCTACCTCACCATCGCACATGATTTTGACCTTCCGCTTGTCGAAAGCTTTCAAGCATTTTTTTTAAGTGAAAACACGATGCTTTGAAGTAAAAATCTACTTTTCATACCTAAAAAAATGAAGATGATCCGAAGTTACTTCTGAGAAAAAAGGTATAGTCGGCACAAGAGTAGTTGCAACTTCGACTTCGGAAAAAGGAAGGGCAGCAAGTTCCATCACTCCTACAGTCCAAAGTACTTCACCCGGTTGTTATATAAAGGGAGTTGAATAATTGTGTTGCTTAAGTAAATCACATGCTTATAAGAATGGCAAGAAAATTCTAGGGAAGTATTCTCTATTTTTCCAAATTTGATCTATGGCTAACTAATTTGTTTACGTTAGATTTTAATTTGTCTCAATCAATTACAAAATCAGAATTCTCGCACTTTTACACAAAGGGTTTTAGTAATTTGTACATTATGTGCTGTACTGGGTTTTTAATATCAAAAGCTCTTATACGCCCATTGTGATTCGTTTATTGCTGTGATTACAATATTAAGGCACGAGGCAAAGTTTATCCAGAAGATCGTTCAAGTGATCGAGGGTAAACTACCTGGCACTCATTTAAGCATTCCTGGGTACCTGATTGGAATTGACAACCAAGTCAATAGCATTAGCTCGTGGTTACATAATGGGCCGTCTGATGTCGGCATCATGTCAATATGGGGGATTGGTGGCATCGGGAAGACTACAATTGCCAAACGTGTTTTCAATTTGAACCTGGGAAGCTTTGATGCTGGATGTTTTCTGTCTGAGATCGCAAAAACTTCTAAGGGGTCCCGTGGCATAGCTCGTTTACAAAATCAACTAGTTTCTGAGATCTTGGTGGGGAGAAAGAGAAAAATATGGAATGTTGATCAAGGAATTGGGACAATAAGAAAAGCCATGAGCGGTAAAAGAGTTCTTCTTGTTTTGGATGATGTGGAGGAAAATGATCAAGTGGACGAAATACTAGGGGTGCAAAAATGGTTTTGCCCGGGTAGCAAAATTATCATCACAACGAGGAACCAGCAATTTATTAAGGCTCATAGAGCCGATAAGATCCATATGGTTAAGGTTGATACGTTACTCGGAACTGATTCACTTAAGCTCCTCTGTTGGCATGCTTTTGGAGAAGAACATCCACCAGAGAGCTACACGGATCTCACAAATAGAGTAGTAGCTCGTTGTGGAGGCCTACCTCTAGCCTTACATGTTTTGGGTCTCTCTTTATCTCGTCAAAGTGTAGATGTGTGGGAAAGTACATTGGAGATGTTGGAAACCATCCCTGACAGTGACGTTCAAAAAAAGCTTCAAATCAGCTACAATTCTCTGAAAAATGACCATGATAAAAATTTATTCCTTGACATTGCCTGTTTCTTTGTTGGAAAGGATAAAAATTTTATGGTAAAAGTACTACACAAGTGTGGCTTCTACCCTGTATGCGGGATTGAAAATCTTAAGGACCGAGCTCTATTATCAGTTGACAAAAACAACAAGCTAAGGATGCACCCACTGCTTCAACAAATGGGAAGAGAGATTATTCGCCAGAAAGCACCAAACGAACTAGGGATGCGCTGTAGGTTGTGGCGTGCTGAAGATTCCTTGAATGTACTGAAAGACGATGTTGTAAGAAAAGTTGTCTGCAATTTTTTTTGTGTTTTTATTTGTGACACTTGCCACATCTCCCAGTTACTTACACTCGTTCTATACACAGGGGACACGAGCGATTGAAGGTCTAGAACTTGACATGCGTATGGAAGGCGACTTACAGAATCAACATAGGTGGGGCAACACTTTTAGCAACTGGAATGAGGTGCAACTGAAAACTAGTGCATTTGCTAGGATGAGCGAATTGAGACTCCTCCTTATAAATTATGTGCAACTTACAGGAGGCTACAAACAGTTTCCTAAGAAGCTAAGATGGTTGTGTTGGTGCGGATTCCGTTTGGAATCTATACCCACCGACTTTCCTCTGGAGAGCCTCGTTGTAATCGATATGCGCTATAGCAACTTAACACGATTTTGGAATGGAACAAAGGTATGTATCTATTATTCCCTTCCTTTCCTTTCCTTTTAGCAACACCTATTATAGCTTATATACTATAATACTACTTCTAATTAGCTTCTACTGATCGTGTATATATGTGACTGACAATTAGTTGACCTCCACCCTTCTTGATTAATCTTTTGTGGCAGGTTCTTCAATTCTTGAAAATTCTTAATCTTAGTTATTCTCCACGTCTTACCGGAACCCCTGACTTCTCAATACTCCCCAATCTCGAGAGGTTGATTCTTAAAGGGTGTTATAGTTTAGTTGAAGTTCATGAGTCGATTGGAGATCTTGAGACCAGTCTTGTTTCGTTGAATCTAAAAGGTTGCACAAGACTAAGGAAGCTCCCAAGAACCATTGGCAGGCTCAAAGCTCTTGAAACGCTAATAATCTCGGGCTGCTCAAGTCTAGACCGATTGCCGGAGGAGATGAGGATGATGGAGTCTTTGAGAGAGTTTCTTGCTGATGGGGTCGATTTAGGTTTACTATTTATACTTCGAAAGAGGAAACATCACGACCACATCATTTGTGGCACTTAAGCCGAAAAGAGGAAACATCACGACCAGCTCCAAGAGAAAATCCACATCATTTGTGGCTTTCCCTTCCCCTTCTTTACAGAAATTAAGCCTTGTCGGTTGCAAGTTGAGTGATGATGCTTTCTCGAATATCGTGTCTATTAACCTACCTTCACTGCAGATGCTAGACCTAAGCGGCAATCCGATTTCTTCCCTACCAGATTGCTTCAAAGGTCTTAGTGGCCTCATTTCGCTTTACTTAAGGAGTTGCACAAAGCTCCAAAGGGTTGAAACGCAAGCCGGTATAAGGGCCTTGGAGGTATCTGACTGCACGCTGTTGGAAAGAATATCTGGACCAATAGAAGAATGCGAGATAGACGCATTGGGATGTGACAAACTGGTTGAGATAGCAAATAATTTCAAGTTGGAGCCACTAGAAGATGTGGACGCAGAAACGGCCAACTATTTGCAGTCGTATGGCTTGCAAGCGAGTCTGGACAGAGAGGTGACATTGTACAGCACTTCAGCAATCGAACGGAGGAAAGGCCCCATTAAGGTTCTCTCTCTCTCTCTCTGTGTGTGTGTGTGTGTAGAATGGCACAGAAAACACTAGTGTAATAATTTGACTTGTATGGTGCACCTACAGGGGCTGTATATGTCTGATGGTATATTCAGCGTGTTTTTTCCTGGGTGGGGAATTCCCAGTGGGTTCGGAATTAAGAGCAAGGGGGATTCTGTTTCGTTTGTCGTGCCTCCAAATCTCAAGATCCATAGCTTGATTGTGTGCTCTGCATATTCTACAAATGGACTAACCTGGGAACAGATTGTGGAGGGATGCGCCTATTCGTATTTTCCCGATTGGACTGATTTCTGTACAATCATCGAGACCAAGGATATGAATGTCAGGCATAACCCAAGGTTTTACGGCATTCCACAACGAGATGAAGACATGATATGGTTAAGCATCTGGAAATGTGGTAGTTATTATAACCTAAACGCTGGTGATAAGGTGACTGTTTCCGTATATCTTCTGGATGGAATTTGTCTTGAAGTGAAGGAGATCGGAGTCCAACTTGTGACGTATGACGAGCAAGAGCAGACGGGTTGCGCATCCACCTCAACTGCCCCAACCCCGTCACTCGCCAATCGCACTGTATTCAGAGGGAAAAAGAAAAAGCAAATAGATGAGAATGAAGACAACAATCCAAGTGGCCGAGTAATAGAAAAAGAGCCCGACCGACGGACGGAGACTCCTTTGTACATATGATCACCTGTCCGTTTCGATGAATCAATTAAAGGCAGGATGATGCTATAGCTAATAAGAAGATTGGCCACCTAGGTTATATCTCATACAATAACAGAGTTGTACCAAAAAATAACGGAGCTGTACGAATATTTTCCCCTTTTGTGGTGCTGCTCTGTGTGGAGTTGCCTATCTTCTCCAGGCTCCATATCATTGCTGGTGAAGCCAACAGGAGACTTCGCCTGAGCTTGCTATGTGTTTAATTTTTGGATTAATTACTCACGGCACCCTTAAAGTTTGCCTTAAATTACACTAGGACTCACCTATCTTTGTAAATTTCACTCCGCTCCTAAAATCTAGCTTTCTTTAACGGTGTTAACAGCTGGACATAAAAAGACATTTATGCCCTTGTATATAAGTACATAGTGTCTCTTGGGTTTTGGAGAGAAATTTACAGACTTTCAATTGCGATTGTGCAATTGCGATTCTCTGCATTTTCCCTTCCCCGTGGTTGTGCAATTGTGATTGGTGGAGGTTGGGCATTTGGTGGCGGGGCACCTAAAACTATTTCTACCTTATGGTTTTTTAATCCGTGCCTGTGAGCTTCTGTTGGAGGTGTTGGACATGGTGTGGTCGTGGGTTCGTTGTTCGTGGTTGTGAGTGTGTCTTGTGGTTGCGAGTTTCGCCAGTTGTCATGGGATGCAGTGATGGGGTCAGATGTCACGGCGGCGACAGGTTGGCAAGCACTGTGGTGGCTGATGGTCGTCGTTGGTGGGTCGCGAACGGTTGCCGAAGCTTATTGGATGATGGGTTTTGGGATTCGTGGCAGTTAATGGTCATAGGTGGTCGTGAGTAGGACGATTTATCGGTCATCGGTGGTGGGTCATTGCTGGGCAGTATGATGGACTTGGTGGTCTTGGGTGGTCACGAGTTGGTTTGTTGGGTTCGCTAGATGGTGTTGCCGGCGAAGGCTTAGTAGCAGGGAAAATGGATGATGCCGACGAGGTTGCCGGAGATTGTTGCCGACATTATCACCGGTGTTGCTAGAGGGTGTTGCGATGGTGGATGGTGATGTATGACATGAGAGCAGCCCAGCAGCCATGGTTGTTCCTGCATTATTGGTTGTACAGTGTGAAGTTTTGGTTGTACAACATGCATTGTTGGTTGTACAACGTCATTGTTGGTAAAAGTTAAAAAAAGAAAAAAAGATATAACAGAAGAAGAAGAAAAACCTAAAGGGCAAGGGGGTATGAAAAAATAAAAAAGTAAGGTATTAGGGGACGGAGTTAGAGTCCCCGTCAATTTTGTGGGGCTCCGTGAAATGCGGGTACAAACTTGAGGGAGCAGAGTGTAATTTACAAAGATACCTCAGGGGTGCCGTGAGTAATTAACCTTTAATTTTTACAAATCCTTGGTTGCTTTTGAAGGATCTATGTGTAATTTGCAAGTGCATTCATGCCAAACACTTCTATGTATCTATGTTAGTTTCGGTATGTTAGGTTTCGTTTGACAAAACTTTTTAATTATAAATTATTTTGAAGAGTTAAATTGAGTAGAAAAGGAAAAGAATAACAAAACAAATAGAATTTTTGAATTTTATATATCTAAATCATAAAGAGTTGGACTCTAAATATAAAAAGACCGCGTAAGCGGTGGCTGGTGGCTGCCTCCAGTCGCCGCCGGCAGTCGGTGGTCACCGACCGCCGATTGCTTACGGTGGCCACCGGCGCTAGCCGGCAGTGGGAGGGTTGTGGTCTAAAAAAAAAATTAGTTTTTGAAGTTTTTAAAAACAGTCTTGATTTAAAAACTGAAGGAAAAAAAAATGGTTACCAAACGCAACCTTTTTTTCCAGTATCCAAAACTGAAATTTTTTTTTTTGTGTCAAACAGGGCCTTAGTTTCGGTGTTCCATTTTCTAGAAATCTGACCCTGTCTGATCTTGAGATAAAAGTTAAAGGCCCTTATGTGATCTTGCTCAGTTCAAATATATGTAGAGAAACAAAAATTGCGACCCCAGTTTCCAATATAACCTTAAGCTTTCAAAGTTGCTTTACTAACCACAGGGTAGTCTAATGCCAGAGATTGCTATATTACATTACAAAAAAATCTGTAGAATCTCCATCACCATGAACACTTGAGTCACCAGAAACAAATCTGTCAGGTAAAACAGCATTTATAGTTTACCAAAAGAAAAAAGGTAAACGTAAAGGAATCCAAAGATGCACAGGGGCCGTATGTTTAGCATTTTCGTTTTGTCTTTTCATTTTGTGTTCATGATTTTTGTATCCAGTTTTAAAATACGCTCATCATTTTTACCAAAAAGATTTAGTTACTTTTTCTGACATTGAGTTCATTTTGGTTGGAAAAAGTTGAAAACACCTTAAACGTGTTTTTAGTTTTTTGATACTGTTTAGATAATTGTATCCAGAACGAATACAGAAAATGGTAAAAGTAAACCGAAAAAGTATCTTTTTCCCAATCATTATAAAAAATACAAAATGAAAATGGTAAACGCACAGCCTCATAATCTTCTTCACCTTGTCCTAAGCTGTGATGCTGGGATCCAAAAAAGTTTCCACCAACAGTCACTAAACTTTGTTCGTAATTAGTAGAACAACTAAGAGCCCTATGCACTCAAACACACTTTCCCTTGTCTAGACTTGGGAATTTTTGCGGTAACTACTTCATCCATACAAGATCAATGATCTATCAGGTCCCCGTGCTCGACCGGCTCCTGCAGCTATAGTCAGATGGTGCAGTCCTTGGGTAACTTAGATTTTCCTTCAGCAAAAAAAAAACAAATCAGTTAGTTAGGCCAGGTAAGAGCGCCTAAATAGCAAATTTCTCACAATGTAGGCGGTTCATGCATTGATGTGCTCTTTGGATGTCATCAAAAGAAGATCATAACTTCTCTAGCGAAGAATTACGTGCAGCAAAAGGAAACAAGAACGGGAAAAGATAACAGTTCTGGTACGTACTTTCCTTTTGGTGAACTTGGTATATGTATGCACTAAAAGAAAAGGAAGCATTACTTCTGTTCAAGCCCTTATGCTAATAGATGCTGCCAAGTCACTGCATCTCCTATCAGCCGGGTTAGTAGACTCCAATGGGGGAAATTTTTTTGCTAATAGATGCTAGAGAGTGATTAGATCTCCGATCAGGCAGATACGAAAACTAAATTAATACGGTCGCATCCAGTTCTCTCTTTGGACAGAAAATTTTTCACTGAGATAGTTTGAATAGTCAGGTAGTATTTGGATCCAACACGTGCTGGGTGCCAACATTGATGGTATTATCATTGCTGAAACTTTTTTATTTGAGTTATTTATGGTTTTAAGTATGAACAGTTCGTACAGTTCAGGACTCAGGAGTATATACAAGTTACAAGGGTCGAGATTTTATAATGCCAACTTATTTGAGACATGGAAACTTGACTGTTGGTGGGCGAGGGACCTGCACTGTACAACACTGAACGCGACATGTACTCTTCTGCAAGTGCTCTCAATCTCTCAAGTTCTGGCATGACAACCTTCCCAAGATCTGGCCCATCTTTCCTTCGTAGCTCAGCACACTTGAGAGCCATCTTAATTAGCAATGCCTCTTCAATTGGCCAATCAGGCACGGTCTGATCCGGAATCTCGACAAAACTTCCTCTTTTAACAGCTTTCTTGACACGATGAGTCAAACCCACTGGTGACTTAGCTGTTATCAGCTGTCAAAATATGATCCCAATGTGTATATATCAGATTTTATACCGTGCATGCCCGTTGGTTGATACTCGGGATCTATATAACAGAAAGTCCCAGTTGTTGATGTCATTCGATATTGAGTAACATTATCTGCCACAGAAGCCGGGCCAAGCCAACATCACTAATCTTGCTAACATAGTTTCGGTCTAGCAAGATACAGGCTAGTTTTAGATCACGATGCACTAGCGGCTCTGGTTTTGTCTGGCGGAGAAACAGTAGACCAGTTCCAATTTCAGCTGCAATTCGGAACCGATGCTACCAGGAGAGGGTTGGAGTTCGTCGTAGGAGACACTCTTCCAGACTGCCATTAGACATATACTCACAGACTAAGCACCCATACTCGGGGCAGGCCCCTAGGAGAAGAACCATGTTAGGATGTCTTATGCAGCTAAGAACTTCAACCTGAAAACGATTACCGGCCATCTTCTTTTGAATTGAAGAAAACGTGGAGAGAGAGAGAGAGAGAGAGTGATATTGTAACTAAAGTGATCCAGGCAGCAGGGACGAGGCCAGAAACTTCTACTCTGCAGGAATTATTAGTATCATCTCTCCTAAAAAAAAGACACTGTTATTGACGAGATATATTGGTAGTACGAAAAAAGATAATGAACGGTACGAAAAGTTTAAATAAACTTAACCACAGAACTCCGTTGAACCAAGCTATTAATAGGCCAAGACACAAAAGAAAGTGTGAACCAAAGACGCACAACGAAAAGCCCCTTTGTTTAACTTTTTTAAAGGAATCCTTGCAATGAATTAATTGTATGCATAGTTGCACATGCGTCAACCCACCATGTATTTAAAGGAATATTAGTTGTATGAGACTCATAACAAACGCAAATAGATAAATTACCTTTCTTTCATCATATGTCCTTTATCTTTACAAAAGTGACACCTGGGACCAGCTTGGTACCAGAAGAGCTTGCCTTATCAGTCTTGGATATAGAAGCACTCTTATTCCCTTATATGCTACCTTTGTCAAATTTCTTTTCCTTTCTTTTTCCTTTAGATGGACCAGTTATAACAACATGAGCACCATCAGGTTGTTTAGCTGTTAGCCTCTCTTCTTCTTGGACACACATGGAAATCAACTCGCTCATCTTCTACTTCTCTTTCTGTGTGTTATAGTTGATCTTAAAATGACCAAACTGTACAAGAAGGGAAGTCATAATAAAGTGCACGAGAAAACATTCAGAGATTTTCATGTCCAAGCCTCTTAGTTGAGAAGCCATATCATTCATTTGTAAAATATGCCATGAACACTAGTGGATCTACTGTACTTGAGCGTAACTATTTTAGTGATAAGAAGTAGCATGTGCCTAGGAAGATCTCTGAAACTGCTCTTCAATATGAGCAATGTACATCTTAGCATTATTTGAGTTAGGAATAACTCCGCGAATTGCAGTCATAATAGAGCTTTTCATAATTATTAGGAATATGTGGTTGGAATGCTCCTGCTTTTCATAAGCCAACTTTTGCTTAGTAGAACTTTTAGCCGTAAGGGCAGCAGGGGCATTAATCCATTAAGTATAATCCAAATCCATGACTTCAAGAATTATGCTAATTTGCTCTTTCTAATTTTTAAAATTGATGTCGCTCAATGATTCAATAGAGGAAAGATAGCCAGTAATTGCAGTAGGACTATATGCTAAATAATAACAATAATCATGCACATTAGTGCCAAAAATTCACATGATGAAAATAGTTAGTTCATCTTTTAACATAATAAAATAAATTGAGGGATAAACAATTTATTTGTATGAAAAATGTAAATACACTAAGCCTTTCCCAAAAGAAAAAAAATTAACATATCACTTATACCCTTCCGTTGGGCCGGTTATTAACGTACATGTGTTTTTTCACCCTTAACAATTTGAAAATCATTATAAGTAACATGAACACGAATCATATCATCGTTGATCAGAAAATAATTTGACCTATGTAACTTATTATTTCTTTTCTTTTCGCTTGAAAATTAAAACATAATCTTCTGTTGGGTCGATTAACATTTTAATTAATAAGCGTCATATGATGTGGTTTTATCATAATCTTAACTTATAAAGACCACAAACTTCTATTGGGCCACTTACTACCAAAACAAGTAAGAACAACTAATTATTTCAAGTTCATTATCATAGTGTAGACATACCAAAATGAAGTATAAGGTTTTAGCATGATTTCATAATTTTAGACTAAGGGGCTGTTTGATAAAACTGAAATTTAAGTGCTAAAAACATTAAGAACTGAATTTGTAAAATTGAATATTTTAAGCAACTGAATTTTTATTGAAAAATAAGTTACCCAATTTGGTAAAAGCAAAAATAAATGTCTAAAAATTGTTCAATTTACAAATTTATCCGTTTTACCAAAATTATGCATTTATTTATGTACTTATAACTTTTTTCGGGCCAAAATAGTGTTGGTGGTGGCGGCGGCATCGACGAAAAAGTGTTAATGGTGGCAGTAGTGGTGCGTGAAGATCTGGTGTTGGTAATTGTGGTGTTAGCGATGTGCAGCGACATGTTAGTTACGATTATGGTTATAGTGTGGTAGATATTTAGATTGTTTTGGCGAACATGGACGTGGTGACGGTGTTAATGGTGTGGTGGAGGTGGCATTTTCATGAGAAAACAAATAGCTGCAATTGTGGTTGGAGAGTACGTGATAAGAGATTGCAGCTTCAGTTCAATCTCGAGGAAAAAGAAGAACAGATGGTGAAATAATCGGGAAGAAGATGAGGCAAATAAGGAGCTATTGAGGACAAATTGGTCACTTATGGGTTAAATGTTTTAATGGCCTACTGTTGCGCGTAAGTCAACTATGAGTAACTTAAAATATTGGTCTTTAATTGACTTGCCACTTATTACTTTAAGTGATAGAAAAAGTTAGTTATCAAACACACTTAATTTTAAGTCGTTGAAAATTTTCAGTTTTAAGTGCTGAATTGAGTTATCAAACACACTCTAATTCTTGAAATTATAATAATATTAACACGTTGTATTCATCAGTATCCCATAATATAAGTCAATATTAATATATATATATATATATATATATATATATATATATATATATATATATATATATATATATATATATATGTTATCAAAAATAATATATCAAATAAATAATTTCAATAGAGATATAATATTAAGCGACTTTGTAAATTTTATTTTACAATGCATAATTAAAATACATAAGCCCTTTTGAAAATCCATTTTAAAATGGCCAAAAAAAGCTCAATCATCACCTACAAGGCCTTTTCTTAAGTAGCCAAACAAGCCCAAAATTTAAGTGACCAAAACAGCCCAATCTTTGGCCATAACAGTCCTAATGAATGGCAAACGGGCCTAATTCTCTGGCCTATTCACAGCCCAAAACAGGCCTAAGTCTGGCCTTTCGGCCCAATTATGCTAGGCTAAACAACATGCCTAAGTCTGGCCCAATCTTGCGGGCCAATATTTAAGTCCGAACAACAGGCCAGGTCACAGGCAAAAAAAAATAAAATTCAGCCTTCGTAATCTGGGCAATACCACAGGTCCAAATGCAAAACAAAGTAATTGAGAACCTACCCTTTGGCGCAGAACTTATCTCTCTCTCTCCCTCTCCCCCCCCCCCCCCCCCCCCCCCCCCACACAGTTACTTTAAGGTTAAACATAGGTCTTCAAATATTTCAAGAATTTTGAAGGCTAAATTCTATGTTCATGCAATTGATTAATGTGACTCTGATACCACATTTTAGATTATTTCATTCATCTTGACCACATAATCAAGACTATTAGAATCTTACAATAGCATAAACAAAAGAACAATATGGTTTCGAACTCACCTGAATCGAACTCACCGGAATCAAAGAAAGCCATAGATTACCAAGAACTTTATTCCGATGATGAAAGAACGCCAAGATGCGGAAGCGAACGTATACCCTTTGGTATTGATCTTCACTACTCTTCTTTATCCTTGATGATGGAATAGAGTTGTGTATTTTTCTCTATTAGATTAGGAGACAAAAGAGTAGCTAAACATTATCATGCCCTAACCTTCAAGAAAAAGAGATATTTATATAGAGAGAATAGTGAGATCAACCCTAAAACTTGTCAAATCTCAACCGTCCATCAAAGTTAAGAGATTAGGGTCTATAAATTTTTTATACACGATAAATCATTAGTGTATTGGACGTTAAAATTAAATAGGCTTAAAAAGTTATTTAACATATTTAATTAACTAATGTCCAATTCAAATAAATAGTATGATCCATTAGACCACCTAATTGGATTAGACCGATCAAATCCAACATATGGCTGTGGTTGTTTGTGCAAATAGAGGGCTGAATATTAGACTGGGGTAGTCTTTTGTTATATTTTACTGTAATTTTGTTCACACTCCTTTTTTTTTTTTTAGCGAAGAAAGTAATTTTGACTAAACACGTTGATGACTTATATTCTACAACATGATGATTACGTAGTAAACAAAGCACGTCTTTCCCCAACAAGAGATTTCCTGTGGCTGATTGCAAAGAGAAGTACCATATGGACGATGGGTCAACACGCATAATTTGAGCAGAGTTGGTCGGTGGTTTGAATTTTGAGTTCACAAAGCTATTTAGTACAGTAATTTTTGTTTTGCTTTGTGCCAGGTCTTTCAAGTCCAAACGCCACGCTCTTCCGCGTAATTTGACAACAGTTAACTGCTGGTTTTCTCTGCATGTATTTCTCCTAACACCCGATCAGAATTATTACCATTCTATGTAATTATTTATTCGCTTTCAGTACTTACAAAATCTGGTGAGGGTCATTGCTTCTTTCGCAAGGAATTTCTCAATGGCTGCAACAACTCTATACAGTTATGATGTATTCTTGAGTTTCAGAGGCATAGACACCCGCCTGACCTTTACCGATCACCTCTACACAGCTTTGGAAGGGGTAAATTTGTGCACGTTTAGAGATGAAGAAGAGATAGGCAGGGGAGAAGAGATTGAGCTGCAAATAAAGAAAGCAATACCACGGTCAAGATCTTCAGTAGTTGTCTTTTCAGAGAACTACGCGTCTTCCGCATGGTGCCTTGACGAACTTGTGATGATCATGGAGCGCAGGAGGACGTCGAACCATGTGGTTATTGCTGTCTTCTACCATGTGGATCCCTCGGATGTCAGATATCAAAAGGGGAGTTTTGAGAAAGCATTTGCTAGGCATGACCAGAGATTCAAGGCAGGGAAAACGGGATTCAAGAAGGACTGGACGGAGAGGACGCAAGGGTGGAGGGAAGCACTAAAAGAAGCTGCAGATCTGTCAGGGTGGATCTTGGCGAATCAAGCTGATGGGTAATTTTACTTTTCATACTTTACCATTGCCCATGATTTTGAACTTCGGCTGTTGAAAGCTTTCAAGCATTTCTTAATTAAGAGAGAAAACGAGGCCTTGAAGTAGAAATCTACTTTTCATCACAAACAAATGGAGATGATCACAAGTTACTTAACAAAAAAAGGCTCACAGGGGGCATGATCTCAACAAGACCAACTTCAACTTCCGAGAAACAGAAAGTTCAGTTCCATTACTTAGCGGTGCAAAGTACTTCACACGACTGCTATAGAAAGGATGTTGAACAATCATATTGCAATCGACTCTTGAAAATTTAAAGCTCAATTCACTAATCACATGCTTAAAATAATGACAAAAAAATTCTAGGGTAGCATTTCCGTTGTATAAGAATTTGAGCTATCATCAACTAATTTGCTTACGTTTTACATTTGTGTCTGTCTATTACAAAATCAGAATCCTCATACTTTCTTACACATAGATCTTAGTTATTTTTTAATATATGCATTGGGTAATCAATCTGAAAAGCACTTATATTCCCATTGTGATTTGTTTATCGTTGCGAAAATGATATTAAGGCACGAGGCAAAGTTTATCCAGAAGATCGTTGAAGAGCTTGATGGTAAAATACCCCGGTTTCATTTAAGCATTCCTGCGTACCTAGTTGGAATTGATGACCAAGTCCAAAGAATTAGCTCGTGGTTACAAGACGGGCCTCCTGATGTTGGTATCCTCTCCATATGGGGAATTGGTGGCATAGGAAAGACAACAATTGCCAAACGTGTCTTTAATTTGAACTTGGGAAGCTTTGATGCTGGAAGTTTTCTGTCCGATATCACACAAACTTTTAAAGAATCCCATGGCGTACTTCGTTTACAAAAGCAACTAGTTTCTGAGATCTTGGTTGGAAAAAATAGAAAGATACGGAGTGTTGATGAAGGAATTTGGACAATACGAAAAGCCATGAGCAGTAAAAGGGTTCTTCTTGTTTTGGATGATGTGGAGGAAAATGATCAATTGGATGCAATACTTGGGATGCAAAATTGGTTTTGCCCGGGTAGCAAAATTATCATCACAACTAGGAACCGGCAATTTATCAAGGCTCGTAGACCCGATAAGATCCATATTGTCAAGGTTGATACCTTACTCAAAACTGAATCGCTTAAGCTCTTCTGTTGGCATGCTTTTGGAGAAGAAGATCTGCCGGAAAATTACACAGATCTCGCAAACAGAGTAGTAGCTCGTTGTGGAGGGCTACCTCTAGCCTTACGGATTTTGGGTCTTTCGTTATCTTGCCAAAGTGTAGATGTGTGGGAAAGTACATTGGAGATATTGGACACTATCCCTGATAGTGACATTCAGAAAAAGCTTGAAATCAGCTACAATTCTCTGAAAAACGACCTTGATAAAAATTTATTCCTTGACATCGCATGTTTCTTTGTGGGAAAGGACAAAAATCTTATGGTAACAATACTAAACGAATGTGGCTTTTACCCTGTACGCGGGGTTGAAAATCTGAAGGACCGAGGTCTCTTAACAGTTGACGACTCTAACAAGCTAAGGATGCATCAACTGCTTCAACAAATGGGAAAAGAGATTATTCGCCAGAAAGCACCGGACGAACCAGGGAAGCGTTGTAGGTTGTGGCGTCATGAAGATTCCTTGAACGTACTGAAAGAAAATACTGTAAGAGTAGTCGTGTGCAGATTTTTTGTGTTTTTATTTCTATGGCTTGCTACATGTCTCCCGGTTACTTACATTCGTTCTATACATAGGGGACACCAGCAATTAAAGGTCTAGACCTTGGCTTGCATATGGAAGGCAACTTACAGAATCAATATAGGTCCGGCAACGTTTTTAGCAGCTGGAATAATGAGGTGCAACTGAAAACTAGTGCATTCACAAGGATGAGCGAATTGAGACTGCTCCTTATAGATTATGTGCAACTTACAGGAGGCTATAAAAAGTTTCCCAAGAAGCTAAGATGGTTGTGTTGGCGTGGATTCCCTTTGAAATCTATACCAACAGACTTTCCTTTGGAGAGGCTCGTTGTAATCGACATGCGCAACAGCAAGTTAACACAATTTTGGAATGGAACAAAGGCACGTAACTCTATTGTTCCCTTCCTTTCCTTTGCTTTTAGTCGTAGCTTATGTAGTACTTTTAGATAGCTTCTCAATCTTATTGTTGCAGGTTCTTAAATTCTTGAAAATTCTTAATCTTAGTAATTCTCCAGACCTTACAGAAACGCCTGACTTCTTAAGATTTCCCAATCTCGAGAAGTTGATTCTTAAAGGGTGTTATGGTTTAGTTGAAGTCCATGAATCGATTGGAGATCTTGAGACCAGTCTTGTTTCGTTGAATCTAAAAGGTTGCAAAAGACTAAGGAAGCTCCCAAGAACCATTGGCAGGCTCAAAGTTCTTGAAACGCTAATCATCTCGGGCTGCTCAAGTCTAGACCTATTGCCGGCGGAGATAATGATGATAGAGTCTTTGAGAGAGTTTCTTGCTGATTGGATCGATTTAGGTTTACTATTTCGTAATTCGAAAGGAGAAACATCACGACCAGCACCAAGAGAAAATCCACTACATTCGTGGCTTTCTTTTCCACGTTCTTTACGGAAATTAAGCCTGGTTGACTGCAACTTGAGTGATGATGGTTTCTCGAAGATCGGGTCTATTAACCTACCCGCACTGCAGGAGATAGACCTAAGCGGCAATCCGATTTCTTCCCTACCAGATTGCTTCAAAGATCTTACTGGCCTCATCGCGCTTTACTTAAGCGAGTGCACAGAGCTGCAAAGGGTTGAAATGCAACCCGGTATAGAGACCTTGGAGGTATACTACTGCACGTCGTTGGAGAGAATACTTGGACCAACAAAAGAAAAATGCGACATAGGCGCAGTGGGATGTGAGAAACTAGTTGAGATACCAAATGATTTCAAGTTGGAGCCACTAGAAGATGTGGACGCAGAAACGGCCAACTATTTGCAGCCGTATGACTTGCAATCGAGTCTGGACAGAGAGGTGACGTTGTACAGCAATTCAGCAGTCGAACTCATGAAAGGCCCCATTCAGGTTCTCTCTCTCTCTCTCTGGGTGGGTGAATTGCACAGAAAACACAAATGCAGTAATCTGATTTGTATACTGAACGTGCAGGGGCTGTATACGTCTGATGGTGTATTCAGCGTGTTCTTCCCTGGGCGGGAAATTCCCCGCGTGTTCAAAATTAAGAGCAAGGGGCATTCAGTTTCTTTTGACGTGCCTCCAAATCTCAAGATCCATTGCTTGCATGTGTGCTCTGCCTATACTATGAATGGACTAACCTGGGACGTAATCAAGGGTACATTCTACGCGTGGACGCAAATTTTGCTTAGTAATTTCTGTACAGTGATAAAAACGAAGGATATGGAAGTCAGGCATGAGCCAAGCTTTTACGGCCTTCCACAACCAGATGAAGACATGATATGGTTAAGCATCTGGAAATGTGATAAATATAACCTAATAGCTGGTGATAAGGTGACTGTTTCAGTAAATCCTCCGGATCTTAATTGTTTCGAGGTAAAGGAGGTGGGAGTCCACCTCGTGACATATGATGAGCAAGAGCAGACGGGCTGCGCATCCACCTCAACTGCCCCAACCAGTTCACCCGTCGGACGCACTCTGAGTCTTTGTCCTGTAGACGAAGATGAAGATGACAACCCTAGTAATTAATAGAAAAACAGTGACGATCCAACTTTGATGCTCAGGATGGACTCATTTATCACCGGTCTGTTTCAACGAATCAGTTAATGGCAGGGCAATGCTATAGCTAGTAATTAAGAAGATTGTCCACCCAGGTTATATCTCATATATAGAACGATAGAGCTGTACGAATATTTTCTCCTTTTGTGGTGTTGCCATGCGGAGTTGCCTATCTTCTCCGGGCTCCATATCATTGCTGGTGAAGGCAATCTCCTTGGTTACTTTTGAAGGATCAATATGTAATTTGCAAGTGCATTCATACGCTTCGACGTATCGATATTAGTTTCGGTATTCCATTTTCTAGAAATTTTACTGTTAGAGGCCCCTATGTGATCTTACCCAGTTCTGAATACGTATAGAGAAACGAAAATTGCGAACCTAATTTCTAATATGACCTTAAGCTTTCAAAGTTGCTTTACTAACCACAAAATAATCTAATGCCAGAGATTGCTCTAATACAAAACAAATCTGTAGAACCTCCTTCAGGGTAGACACTCGAGTCACCAGAAACAAATCTGTCAGGGAAAACAAGAATTTGTAGTTTACCAAAAGAAAAAAGGTAAAATGAAAGGAAATCCAAAGATGCATAATCTTCTTCACCTTGTCCTGCACTGTGACGCTGGGATCCAAAAAGGTTCCACCAATACTCCGCTAAACTTTAATTGTTCGTAATTAACAGAACAACTAAGAGCCCTATATTGTGCACTCAAACACACTTTCGTTGTTTAAACTTGGGAACGTTTGTGGTAACTACTTCATCCATACACGATCAGTGATCTATCAGGTCCCCGTGCTCGACCGGCTCCTGGAGCTATAGTCAGATGGTGCAGTCATTGGGTAGCTTAGATTTTCCTTCAAAAAAGATACAAATCAGTTAGGCCAGGTAAGAGCGCCTAAACAATGTAGGCGGTGCATGCATTGACATACTCTTTGGATGTCATCAAAAGATCATAACTTCTCTAGCGAATTACGTTCAGCGAAAGGAAACAGGAACTGGAAAAGATCACAGTTCTGCTACTTTACTTTCCTTTTGGTGAACTCGGTAAATGTAACGTAAGTGCCAACAGATGTAATAAAAAGCAAAGGAAGCATTATTTCTGTTCAAGCCCTTATGCTAATAGATGCTACCAAGTCACTGCATCTCCTATCAGCCAGGTAAGTAGACTCTGGGGGAAAAAAAGAAAAGAATTGCTAAGAAATGCTAGAAAGTTACTAGATCTCCGATCAGGTAGATACGAAGACTAAATGGATACGCTGGCATCCAGTTTTCTCTTTGGACAGAAAAATTTTCACTGAGATAGTTTAAATAGTGTAGTATTTGGATCCAACACGTGCTGGGTGCCAACGTTGATGGTATTACCATTGCTGAAACTCTGTTATTTGACTCATCAATGCGATGACTATGGTTTTAACTATGAACAGTTTGGTACCGTTCAGGAATCAGGAGTATATACAAGTTATAAGGCTCGAGGTTTAATAATGCCAACTTACTTGAGACATGGAAACTTGACTGTTGGTGGGTGAGGGACCTGCACTGTACAACATTGAATGCGCCATGTTCTCTTCTGCAAGTGCTCTCAATCTCTCAAGTTCTGGCATAACAACCTTGCCAAGATCTGGTCTATCTTTCCTTCGTAGCTCAGCACATTTGAGAGCCATTTTAGCAAAGCTTAATGCCTCTTCAACTGGCCAATCAGGCACTGTCTGATCCAGCATCTCGGCAAAACTTCCTCTTTCAATAGCTTTCTCGACATGATGAGTCAAACCCATTGGTGGCTTGGCTGTTATCAGCTGTAAGAACATGATCCCCAGTGAGTATATATCGGATTTTATACCAAGCATGCCTGTTTGTTGATACTCGGGATCTATATAACAGAAAGTCCCAGCTGTTGATGTCATTCGATATTGAGTAACATTATCTGCCACAGAAGGAGGGACAAGCCTGGCCAAGCCAACATCACTAATCTTGCTAACATAGTTTCGGTCAAGTAAGATATTGGCCGGTTTTAGATCACGATGCACTAGCGGCTCTGGTTTTGTCTGGTGGAGAAACAGTAGACCAGTTCCAATTTCAGCGGCAATTCGGAACCGATGCCGCCAGGAGAGGGTTGGAGTTCGTCGGAGGAGACAATCTTCGAGACTGCCATTAGACATATACTCGTAGACTAAGCACCCATACTCTGGGCAGGCCCCTAGGAGGAGAACCATGTTAGGATGCCGTATGCAGCTAAGAACTTCAACCTGAAAAGGATAACCGGCCATTTAGTGAGAGAGAGAAGGGGGGGGGGAAAGAGATTGGTGCAGTAACTAAAATGATCAAGGCAGCAGGGACGAGGCCAGAAACTTTACTCCGCAGGAATTATTTGTCCCATCTCCCTCAAAAAAAGACGCTATTAAAGACGAGATAAATTTGGTAGTATGAGAAAAGATAAATGCATTTCACTTCTTTTACATATGAATGAGCGATATGAAAAATATCAATAAACTTGACCATAGAACCCCATTGAACCAAGCTATTGATCGACCTAGACACAAAAGAATGTGTGAACCAAAGAGGCAAAGCAAAAAAGATGTCTTTTCAACAACTAGGAGAACATTCTGTTTTCTAAAAAAATTTCACATAATATATTGTGCGGTTGTACAGCCCAGCCCAGTCCACTCCACTCCACATGAAGCATCAAGAAATTAGATATCCAAATTCATAGTCGAATCTTAATTACATGTCTCACACAGACTGGTGAAATACAAAATTCATGCACACCAGACTTCTAATAAGATGTTAGGTTTACAAATCGCAATCATGTCATGTATATTTAATTTCTGTCAGTCATTAATTTCTTAATAGTTTCTGCTACCTTACAGAGTAGTCGCAGCTAATCTTCTTCATGGCACAAAATGCAAGTAAAATTAGATAAGCATCTACAAGTTCTTACTCTGCCTACTTGAATCTTTTTGGTACACGTGTGGACTCTTGGATATTGCTAAATCTTGCGCTTACAAAGAGACGTTTCAATGTTAACTTCCATTTTACCTTGGGCATTCATACACATGTTACTACGGACAAAAATTATTTCATCTATCACTTTGCATCGTACTGCTCTTGGGAGTGTGCTTCGGAAAATCCTCTATGGTATAAACCACTTAATTGAAGAAGCGCATATGTATACCCAGTTTAGTTACAAACCTCCTGCTGAAACTGTGATCTTCCTTGAGCTGCATCAGGACGAAGAACCTTAACTGCAACTGGTGTGTGATCCAAATAACATTTATATACTGGCCCATAGCCGCCTTCTCCAATTTTACGAGATTCCGAAAAGAACTCAGTTGCAGTTTCGAGCTCCTCTATACTGTATTTCCTGTATCTGACATCTGATTTGGCAAGAGCATCAAGTACCTTATCTTTCTCTTCTGCCTCTTTGAGGGCTTTTATTTCTGCACTTCTTCTCTTTTGTGCTTCCAGTTCTGCAATCCTCTGAGCAGCTTCAGCATGCTCAAGTGCTGCCTTTGACCTGGCCTTTTCCTTTTCTGCAACTGCTAATGCTGCTTCCTCAGCTAGTCGTGCCTCTTCTAGCCTTCGCTGTTCTTCCATTTTCCAGCGTTGCAGCTCCATCGCCTACAGGACAGCTTGTCAGAAGATGTAGTAAAATCAAGAGCAAGGGAATAGCCTAGTGGTAAAGGCCTCTCCCCTTCCTGTGCAAAGTAACAGATTCTAGTTTTATGGGTGTGCAATATTTAAGGTAAGGGAATTCCATCATTCACAAAAACTAGAAAAGAAGATTCAGTGGAATTATGAAGCTGTAAGGAAGATGCAAGTTCCATGCCTTCTGTTTTGCCGAGATTGCTTCTTTGCAGGCAGTACTGTACATGTCCATTGTTTGCTTGAGTTCCAGCTTTAGCCTCCTCATCTCTGCCTCTACCTCATCCTGTAAAGTTTAATTGCACATAACAGAGTAAGGATTCTAATTTCCTGTAGTCTGCCTTTTCCAGACTCTTTTTTGCATTTGCATGCAATTTCTTCACACTTCAGCAGAATGAGTAACATCCACAATCTAGTTACGTACTAGGTAGGGTTTAGGCACCTCCATTTGAAAACAAGGGATGATGTTTCTCTAGGTTAGCCATCCAAAGCATAGAAAAAGGTTGCATGTGTATGTAAAATTCGTACGGTGCCTCCTAACTTTGGTAAATTCTTGTCCTGTTCTATGTAAGAAATTGGGATATGATGTAATCTTCACACTAAAACAAACTTAGGCTGCATGTTATATCATAATTCTGCTAATGCTATCTCTGAAGTGAAGGTGGTATGCATCTTAGTTGCACAAAGCGGGGGCGGGTGCGGGAGCGGGGGCGGGGGCGGGGAAGCGTAAGCACCAAGAAGAATCTGAGGTTGGGAGCGGCTTGAATAAATAAATGCATAAAGAGTTTTATCATTTGTTTAGCATAGTTTACATAGATAACGACAACAAACAAGGAGACTTTAAGGACTTGAAGGAAGAGAGAAACAAGGAATTGAGTTGAAAAGAGCTTGATTTTCATGTATTCTATCACTTGTTCCATGCATCTCTATTCAGCTAGCGGGATCGAGTTCCCATCTTAGCTTGGGACGATATCCCATGGAGCTTCTAACTTGGGATCGCAAAAGCGAGTTTCCGAGAGAGAAACGCCACCATATTAGGAGTTTCCTGCAACTAAGGTATGCATTCTCAATAAACTTCTGATGAACAACATTATTCTAGTACAAACGCAGGTCATCCATAGTTAGAAATGCTCCTCTAATAATGTGGCCTTGCATTATTGATCACATTTTTACAATCAAAATTGCTACCAAAAAAAATATATATTAATTCTGTATAATGTGGCCTTGCAATACTGCTTCAACATTTTTTTCTGTATACAGCTAAATTTCCCATAATTTGCCTCACATTCACCTATATAGTTATATCAACTTAATTACCCTCAGAAATCAAGATTTTGACATCTATGAACGACGCCTAGTGTGAAGCTTGTGTAGGAAAATTTGTGTTTAAATTGCTTTTGCCATATGACTCACATTGTTATATCTACTACGGTCAAGACAGCACCACATATGGCATAACAGACTTTCTAGCATATTGCCATAACAGATAGATCAAGGCTTGATCCCTATGAAAACGAATGGCATGTTGAGTTGGACCAACTGGAATTAGTCCCACGAATATTTACTAGCCCGTCATTGGACTTCAAAATGGCAGACTGTAATGTATCTCAACATCAACAAACATTTTGCAGCTGCTACTTCGCTAATTTTCT
Source organism: Escallonia herrerae (assembly GCA_033070095.1). Taxonomy (NCBI): domain Eukaryota; kingdom Viridiplantae; phylum Streptophyta; class Magnoliopsida; order Escalloniales; family Escalloniaceae; genus Escallonia; species Escallonia herrerae. The sequence continues at coordinate 5,132 of JAVXUP010001818.1, read as the reverse complement.
TATCAAACTTTTTTATCATACATGGATTATCAAGCATTTGTGTGTTATATGAATCAAGAGTTTTGTGAGAGAGAGAGTGTGTGTGAAAGCAAAGCAGGCAGATACGAATCACGAATAGGTTTGAAGGTGCAAGCAGGAGAAAAAATGGTTTTTATAGCCCTCAGACAACTTACCGCTGCTTGTGATGGAGATGACATGTCACTCTCAAATGAGGAATATGATAGCTCAGGTGGGGTGGTTGAATCGGCGGACTTGCGTCCAATGCGAAATGACTCGAAGCTTTGTCTATCTACATCTGAGTAGTTTGAAAACCGTGGCGTGGCACCCATTTCGAAGCTGTCACCATATGAAGGAAACAAGCGATCAATGCTTGGTCTACCAGAGCTGACAAAGGATATATCGGTATCTGGTGATGATAGTTCTCCATACGATTTGCCATTTGGATCTCTTCGGTGAGTGAATGGTGACCTGTTTAGAGCAATAACCACTTTAAGCCAGTCTTCTCAGCTAAACAACAAGGGAATCATGCCATATACATGAACAGGCCAAACTATTCCTGAGTTTTAGGTTTCCTCGGGCCGGACGGAGATTGGCCCTCAAGTGTACCAAAGAACGGAAAAGATTCTTACTCGCTCCCAAGTTCCCAATATTATTTTCTTGCCAATTGGTTGCAAAGAAAGGGTTGCAAAAGGTGTTACTACTTGGAGGGTTTCTTGTAAAAAAAAAGAAGGAACTGGAAAAATAATTTTAATTAGCTTCTTGCTCTCACTTAGCAGCAAGACAGGCGTTTATTTATGTGCCTAGCTTTGATAGCTCTCCCACAATGCAATCCATGAAATGAAAATCTTTTGGTGAATAAGTCCAATAACTCGGTAGCAGTTGTCAGTTTAGATTCTCATCTGGTTGATACCGAGATTACTATATTTGCCCTATAAACAATACACTCTCGTAAATAATACATGAACCAGAGAATTCACCCTTCAGGTAGTTGATATTGACTTACTTAATGATGTTCGCATCATTGTTCAAGCTATGCTGTGGTGACTCGGATTGTGGCCTTGGAATTCCTGTAGAATCAAATAGAGTAACAACTATAAGCACTGATAGAGGTAAAAAAATGTGAGGAGAAACATGCTTGTGGTGAAAAACTAACCTTTGGAACTACTTGTCGGAGGTGTTTGTGTCTCGGATGGATCATGTCTGCTGCTGGCCTGAGACAGTATTTGGTTACGGAGTGGGGAGACATTTGGGGGTGGACGTGAAGCAGCTCGCGTGGATGAAATCTTTCCTTTAGATATGACATAGACAGTACAGAAATCTGGCGCTCCTTTTGAAACACTGCCTGGAATATCTTTGGCTTTGAATCTTCTGTGAGAAAACATTACTTAACTTAGAACTTCAGGATATGTTATTGGTATTTTTTCCTGGTGTTTTTCTGGCAATATTGCACCCTGATTGTGAAAAGGAGAAGAGTCCCTCTTGTGATATTCATGTTTCCACCTACTGGATGTTATCAAAATAGTTATATATCTCTTCTGCTATATGCTTTATATTGCGTTTTACTTTTACCAAATATTTGCTCAAAAGAAAAAATACTTTTTTTCTGTGATGGATTATGCTAGCTGTCCTCAATAGTGTCCTACATTGTACTGTGAGTGAACTTGCTGAAGAACTTCAGATTCCAAACGTGGTGCAAGTGTTATAGGAATTGGCAGGGAGATGATAATACCACTTAAGGTAACAGTTGCCAAAAAGATAAAAAATAGACTAATCCTGTGTCCGTCATACGACAGTTCTCCTTACAATTATATACGGAGTAGTTGACTAGATTCTTTATGGATAGACATAACAAAAGATGTTAAGAAAAGCTACAAAGTTGATAAGGTGAGATTCTGTTTAAGGTGAGTTTCTGTTTATCTAGATACTGAAATTGATTGGATATCAAGTTGAGCTCTCAGAAGATAACTATAAAACGCAAGGCTACTTTTAGTGGTGAATTCTGCAAATCATCCAGGGGAGATGCATACTTGAGAAGACCGCCTTTTGGTGCGGCACCAAGAACCAAAACCTCTATTCCTGATTGTGAAACATATTCAACAAGTGCTTTGACTACATCTGTATCTTCTAGCACGACATCTTGACATTGCACCTGAAGAAACCATGGTTGCATGTGTCAAAAAGAACGACTGTTAGATCATAAAAAGCATGATTGGTTGAATTCAAGATATTCTAGTTTGTTTCTCAATCTCTCGGTAGAAATCTCTCGGTAGAATTGCCCAGATTGAACCTATTTACCTCAGAGGGACCTCAAAACCTTGTCAAATTCCTTGTTCATATGGGTGCCATTTCGTATTTTTCCTCAAGATGTACAGTATAATGTTGTCTAATCTAGTTATGCCAGTGTCTATCATGTGGACTTTGCCCAGCAACTCCAGAAATGAAGCCTATCTCTGCCTCTCTGAGTTGTTCAGTGGCTTCAAACCGAAAAGAAAACGCTAGAAGTCCACTTCAACAAAATCATTTAACTACTAAAAAATCACTTTTCTTTGGTATAATGAACTTCATCTATGGAGTAACCCTAGCAACTCTAAAGGATCAAGAGTCGTTCTCATTGTAAATTCATTTGACAAAGGACCTCAGGGATCTTTGTTTGTTGGTGTATCACAATTGAGTTAACAACAATAACATCTTATCCACTAAAAACGAGAATGGTATTGTTATCCAATATCAATATCACCAAAGCGAGGATGATAGGAGCGATAACAAGGTTGGAGCTTGAATACTCACATCTTTCCGCGTACAAAAACAATGGAAAGGAAGGAACAATTCCTGGGTTTGTGAATCAACATCTCCATACACCGACCCTGTTCCATTATTTACATCAGAGATTTGGTTTGTTCCTGTTCCCAGAAAACATAAAGAAGTAACTCTCTGTTTTTACATGCTGAGTAATTTACACATTCGCAAATGCCTATGTATGTTCTACTAATATGTTAGGGGGAGAAAGATAGTAGACGTATTAGTGCTGCAAACTTAAACGTGCTCGAAAGCAAAGTAACAACGTCGATGTTCATGCACTTTTTAAATGCTAAAAGCAATTCTGCCTTTCTAGCAGAAGGATGAAACAGTACAAAGGATAGATGAAGCACAAGTAGAACCAAAAGTGAGCGTATTTCGACAAAGACAAATTGAACTCTTGGGTGGTCCAAAAGATTGCATAAAAAGCGCTTGACAAAAATTTGACCCAACCATAACAACAGGAAGTTATGAGGTAGACTAACGAGATATTCCTAGGAAGAAGGGAAAGCTAAAGCTAATCAGGTCTTAAAATGAACAAAGGGAGGAAAGACATGTGCACAGGTTGCTTGATTACAAATTACTTTGTATTCTGTAATATGCATTTTGGCAACATTGTTTCTTACTCAGTCACCATTTCTAGGGGAAAACCATAGTGTTTGCCGCATAAGAAAATGTCGGGATATACATACAGTACATTTCTTTCATTAAACAGTTCCATTGCCTTAAAATGATAACTAAACCAAAATCTGCCTCGGATGAATTCGACATATTTTGCATTTCCTGGACTTTTTAAGGAACATATTGAGCAATGCACAAATCGATCTCATGGGTGGGGTGCATTTGTGTCTGCGTGTGTGGGCGCGCATGTGTGCCTGTGTGTGTGAGGGAGGGAGAGAGAGTTACTTGGAGTAGAGGATCCAGATGGTTTGACCTTGACATGTACCAAAACGAGTGTCTGGCCCTTACTGAGAAGAGTATCAATAGTCCATTTCAAGGCAATTTTGCTTCCTTTGTCCCTGTCAATCGCCACTGCTACAAGTTGGTGCGTTGCAGGTGCCCTTTCTCCATTGTTACCCCGAGGCCACATCTCTCTTTTTGCCCCTCCAAAGAAAAAAGAAAATCATAGCCCCAGGGGAGGAGCTTGCCCTTTGTGGTAAATGGGGCAACTAACCCCCTTATTTCCTGGGAAGAGAGATCCCTGTGGCAATGGTGCAAGGCAAACTGACTCCCCTTCTTTTTGGGAAGAGAAGAATCTATTTTGATATTAACCCCTTACAAATGAATGGTCGTCTGATCACCAATTAGCTCCATAAGGAGAGGCCATATCGAAAAATCACTTCTTCCACACCACGGATTTCTTCTGCGCGATTAATGTTGATATGCAGACATCCACATGACAGCTTATTCAAGACATTTTTCCTTGTTCCTTCTTCTCTAATTTCTCTAATCACTTGTGGCTCTCGCTCATTAGTAGTCACCCTTCCTAGTGCCAGCATGAGATGCCAGGTTTAAGATGCAAAAACTGAGGTCCAACGTGTTCGTTAACGCCTCGTGATTCTGTACTGACATTCCTTGCTTGTGCAACCATCAAAGTTGGCAATCTATTCATATAAACCCCCACGGCCAAGCCATCCAACTCAATCTCCGGAGTGATTTTTACAAACACCTGGAGCGCAGTTTGCGCAAAGGGAACCACCTACACTGCTCTCTCCATTTTCAGGCACTGCATGATTGGCAATTCTGCTAATGGTTCTTCTTCCTGAAAAGTTCTTGGGATGAATTCACAATGTTGATGCATATGAACCAAAATGGAACAACATGCATTGCTTGCGGTGATGCTTCGCAAACAGTAGAGGGTCAGGATCTTTGGTCCCGAATTCTTAGGAGAAAGACCAGTGCAACATTGGTAATATTCATGATTCTTTTAGCTGTTTGGTAAAATAGAAAGGGTTAAAATCAGCACCTAGTCCTAAAATTACAATTTTCTTTACGGTCATAAGGAATCTCCTTCTAATCCCTTATTCTAAGAATAAGTTCCGATTTTATCCCATACAATTAAATAAAATAAATTAGTAATCTCTAGTAAAGTAGCTAGAATCCATATATGTCATGTGGATTTTTTTCAGTGACAAAAGATTGGTCGTCAAAAACTAGTATCATCAAATCGTTTATATTGTACACAAATTCGAGTTAAGCTAAATTAATTCCGATTATTCCGACGTTTTATGACTTATTTGTTTGTCATAATAATTTTTTTTTTGAGTCCCAACAGAAAGAGATTTCCTTAATGACACAGCTTTTAACACGGTTCAATATCCATTCCTTTTCTAAAT